>CAKNYM010046389.1:49035-110165 GCA_932195095.1 Andricus curvator | reverse complement strand
TACATGAAAATCGGCGAAGTTGCATTTTCCGTAGACTTGTCCTTAGTCCTCATCCTCCTCCAAGAGGCTGCAAGTAAAAATTATTGCATTTTTATTCACGCTTCACAATTTCCTAAAACTGTATCATACACTTGTACAGAAAAATAATTATCTTTGGAAGTAATCATGAATTACTTCATTTCGGACTGTAGCCTCATCTTGAAGTCCGCCATTAACATTTATATTTCCCATTAAAATGAGATCTTGCAGTGGTGTTGGTAAAATTAAATTTTGATCGTCCATTCGACTATATTATGTAGCACAGGTATTGCAACAACTACAGGCAAAACATTGAAAAGTTTTAATCGTATGCCTAATGCCATAATTGGAAATCTCCTTTTCCAAACTCCAAATGCACGCTCCACCGAGTTACGTGTTTTTATGAGCGACTCATTATACAATTGTTCTGCACGAGTGTTTGTTGCATTCAAAGGTGTCATTAAATGTGGCTTTATAGGATAGCCACCATCACCTATGAGCAGCGCTTTACCAAATAGACCTGCTTTAAACATAGCATTTATCCTCGGGTTACTGAAGATCGTGCTATCGTGCACGGATACTTGACATCGTGAAACGATGTCTATCATTTCTCAATTTGCATTAGTTATCGTTTGTACATTGATAGAAAAATATGCTTTCCTGTTCCGAAAGGTCGCAGCATTTTCTCCACCTGAAAATAATATTTTTTAAATTATTATTACTATTATTTAATGAGTAGAAGGGTGATATGTGCCACGGTGCTGGTGGGCGGCCCATTAGATGCGGGGAGGGGGGAGGGGATGACTTGTCACGGTAACGGGAGGAGCAAGTTTGGCTCAAACATATTCTGAGACGGGGAAAGGGGGAGTTTACTGACTACCCTGTGTATGGGATGAGGTGGTTCGGCCTGCAGGGGCGGTAACGGGAGTGGATTTCAAAACTTGCTTTCTCTCCTAGAGATAAGCCTCCAGGCGGGCCATATACAGGTGCGGATTCTGTTGGCTGCTTGGTGGGGGTAAGTGAACCCGTTTTGCTGCCTGCGGCTGCGTGTCTTCCGTGGTTGCGCCCGACGGAGGCAGCCGCTTACCTTTTTTATTTAGCGACGAAAATTCGCTTTGTCCAGTTTGACGAAGAAAAGAGCTGCGAATATCTAAAACCCGATATTACGGCGAGGAAAATTAGGGCCCTCGGGAGTCCGAGCCCGTTTAGCGGGCGGAGAGGCCAAAAGCGAAGACAACAAGACTCTGGAGATCCGTCGGCTGCCAAAAGCAGTACGTCGTCGCCACTAGAACTAGAGTGACTGGTCGAGTCGCAGATTGGCATCACTTTCCCGGGGTGCGCCGACGAGAGTCAAATTCACGGAGGAGCTCGGAATCGCAGAGCCTAGTGGTTCCGGTTGTGATGAACCAGGAACGATTTCTTTACCATTAGTTGGCGGAAAGCCACTTTGTGCGCGACGCGGAGTAGTGTGATCGTAGAGCCCGGAAAAGTCGAGAGGCCCGAAAGCAAGGTTGGCCGGGACGGCCGGAACCTGATATCGAAAAAGCCTTGCTGGGGATGGAAGATTCCCAGAAGGAGGAAAAATCAAATTGAGAGGTAGATCTTTAGTAGGGGAGCTCGAGTCTCCCGGCTGAGTACTATAACCCGGGTGCTGAGGTGTTGACGATGCGAGAGGTGCCGATAGAGTTTCACCTAACCTTAACTGTTCGACGCGGGAAAATGGAAAAATGTTGCGGGGCTCCCCGAAGAATTTAGGGAGTCGCAGAGCTTGAGGGGTGAGAGTTCCCCTATGATGATTCAATGTTCGGGGGTTAGAAGTACCCGGAAGTCCCAGTGTCACCTCAGTGTCTTTTTAAGAAGACGAAAGCGTTGAGGAGTGGGAAAGCTTGGCGAACATTGAGTTTGTCCTTTTCTTGCATGCACTGGTCTAAGTGGTAGAGTAGTTGGAACAGAGGGTGGTTTTCAGTCGAAAAGATTTTTAGGATAAATTTTCTGTTAAGAAATTTTATGCGAAAAAATAAGGGTGATACTTTCAGCTCCGCAAATATTACTGGTATAGGGGTGGAAATACGGAAACCTAGGATAAGTCTTAAAACTCTATTTTGTAGTTTGCAAATTTTATCGAACATTTTGGTGTGGTAAATAGATAAGGCTTGACAGCCATACTCTAAAACACTTCTAATTCGAGAATGGTATAACATGCGTAAGGCTCTAGGGCCGGAGCTTCACCAAGTCCCTCTCAAAAACTTGATAATGTTAATAACTGGTTCCAGTCTCAGAATGAGAGCTTGGAAGTGGGGTTCCCAAGTGAGGTGCCAGTCAAAGACAATGCCTCGGAATTTCGCTTCGTGTACAGGGAGGATAATTTGGTTGTCTAGTGTGAGGTATGCATCAAATGGGAGGGATTCCTTTTGAGTGAAGATCGTCAGTTTGGATTTGTTGGTAGAGATGTTTAAGCCTCTGGATTTTAGGAAATTTTGGAGAATATCCAAACTTTCTTGCAAGATGTAGATGCATTCTCCTAGATCGCGTGAGGTGAAGTAAATAACAATATCAACTGCATATTGCAAAATTTTGCAGAGTGGGTGGAGATGATTGTGCAAGCCTAACATATAAATGTTATAAAGAACAGGGCTTGATACACAGCCTTGAGGGAGGCCTCTACTAAATTTATACGGTCCTATGTTTTTATTGTTGACTCTGAAGAATACTTCTCTATCTGAGGTGAGATTTTTAAAAAATTTGCAATATTTCCATGGGACACCTACATTAGCCATGTCGTTGATTAGAATGTCAGGAATGACTCTCTCATAAGCTGCCTCGACGTCCAGAAATAAGGCTGCTGTGTATGAGTTATTAACAAATGCTGTGTCTACTTCGGTAGAAAAAATAGCAAGACAGTCAGCACAGGATTTATTCCTACGGAATCCAAACTGAGAAGGGGGAAGGACCAAAGAGTTCTCAAGCCACCAGTTCAGTCTATTACCCACTAGTCTTTCCATGAGTTTCAGAAAGCAGGATGCCAAGGCAATAGGACGGAATTTTTCCGAATTGGGTTTTCCAATTAGAAAAACCAAGAATTTGTTCCAGTGATCTGGAAAGGAACCTTCAACCAAGATTAGGTTATAAATGTTTAACAGATGTATTAGAGTATTTTCTGGAAGGTTTTGAATAACCTGAAAGTTGATCTTATGTAGTCCTGGGGAGGACGTGCTTTTAGAGGTGGCAATGGCACGATGTAACTCTTGAGTATTAAAGGGTTCACTCAGAAATTTAGAGACGTTAGGGTTGGGAATGCCATCGAAGTTGGCGTTGGTTGTTGCTTGAGCAGGAGGCGAGTCCGGGAGAGGGGTGACGGAAGGGAGGTCTGAGGGGGTGAACTGTAGTCACAAAATTGATCTATGAATTTTTCCATCTTTTTTACTGATTCATGATTAACGGGGGAAGACAAGGAAGTAGAGTTAGTGAGGAGTCTGTGTCGAAAGCCACGAATCTTGTTCCAGATATCTGAGATTCGGGAAGTTGAAGTAATGGATTCGCAAAAGGATCTCCAGCCGGAGATTTTGGTTTTTTTGAAGGTATTTGTGGCTTCAGCTTCGAATTTCTGAAGGTCTAGGTAATTTTCAAAATTGCATTTATGTCTATACCTTCCAAGCTTGGCTCTTCTCAATCTCTCCAGCTTCGAGCAATCCTCGTTCCACCACGGTGGAGAATACGGATAATAACGTTATGGGACATTGTCAATTTTAGGACCGGCTATGTGAAGGGCGTTATCAATCGTTTCAAATAGGTCATAATATGCCTGAAGAGCTGAGAAAGGATTACTGTTATTTTCGTTCAAAACAAAGTGAGTTTTTTCAAGGGTTTCCTGAAAAATATCTTAGGAGACTTTTTTTAAGTTATATTTGTGCGAAAAGAATTCGTAATATGAGCAAGGGATTCCAATAGTAGTTGAAATAGGAAAGTGATCACTACCCATCTTATCCCCCTCTACTTTCCAGGAACATGGAGGTTCAAGGTTACTAGATACCAGGGAGAGATCGATAGCAGATTTCGATTGATTAGGCCGAGAAAAGCGGATGGGAGATCCGTCATTTAGAATAATGAGGTTGGAAGCTAGAACTAAAGTATTTAATTTATTTCCAGCTGGGCAGGCATTATCGCATCCCCAGGACTGGCGATGGCAATTGAAGTCTCCGCCAATAAATACAACTGGGAAGTCATCAGAGAATGAGGCAAAGAAGGTGCTCCAGTTTATGGCGTTAACTGGAGCTCTAGGATTTCTATAGATATTAATAATCAATAATTCACCCCAACTAGAGGGAATAGAAAGTTGATGGGACGGTCTTTTCTAATGATGTTAAATTTCCTTAGAAAAAATTTATTGTTATCTTTAACCAGGTTTCATTTAATAAGATAATATCGTAGTTGTGAATGATTTTTTCCAAGAATCCTTTTTTATGGGTTATGCCACGGCAGTTCCATTGTAGAATTATTAGTTTTTCCAGATTACCCATTATATGGATAAATAAAAGTGTTAAAGGGTTCGAGGTGGTGGTAATCGGATTCTGGTTATTAAGCAGAGGGCTATTGAATTTACCTAAAAGTCCACTGCTAAGAAGAGATAAGAGAGGAGCAAAGCGTTGGAGGAGATTCATAAGAGATTAAATCATTTCTCTGAGGTCTTGGTTTTTGAAATCGCTGGAGAGAGGAGGAGGGGAAGGAGGAGAAGGGTAGTTATTAGGACGATTTTGTAGACAGACCCCATTTCCGAAAGGGCTAGGAGAACGGGATGGTGTTTGCGTTTTCTTCTGTGAAGACGGAGAAAGCGGGGATGAGGTTCTAGAGTGGGAGGGGGTTTTATTAGCAACATGGCTATATTGTTGGGAGTATTCCGGACCGAAGGAGATGGAGTTAACATCAGCTTCTCCTAAAGATGGAAAATTTGAGAAGTTGAAATGAGGTGAAGTTAAATCTGGAGAGATTTTTAAGTGAGCAGCAATGGCGGAGTCAATATTCTGGGAACCTTGGGGGGACGATTTTTCTCTTTTGTAAAGAAAGGCTGCTTTTTTGATACTAATATCATGATGTGCAGTGATTCTGCGAATTTCCTTCTCATCTACGTATAAAGGACATTGTTTGTCAACAGCCCAATGTGGGCCTTTACAGTTAATGCAGAGGGGAGATGAAGTTCTGTTAGGGCAGTTTTGGTCTTCATGAGGTTTATCCCCGCAGTTGAGCACCTAGGGTTTCTGCACTGGGCTTTCACGTGGCCATGTCTAGCACAGCCGTAGCAGAGTTTTGGAGGGAGGATGTAAGGAGAGACCCTGTATAGGGTGTAGTAAAATTTGATATCCTGGGGAAGAAGTTGTCCATCAAAAGTGACCAAAACGGTTTTTAAAGGAACCAGGTTACCTTTTTCGTCTTTTTTCGATAATCTGGAAGCGTCAAGAATTGGAATTGGAGAGATAGCGTTAGCTTTTAGCTCGTCCATAGTGAGGTCTGTGGGAATTCCCTTAATAACACCAATACGAGAGACCCTGTAGTTGGGAATGAATGCGCTAAGCCTGGGGCATATAATATGCAGGTTATCAACTATGCGGTTGGCGCCTTCACCTGAGTTGCATAATACGGTAAACCTACTCTTTCCCTTTTTTTAAATATCAGCCACCACGTTATTAAAAGTTTTGTGTAAAATGTTGCCTACATTACAGGGGTCCATAGGATTTTCTTCTCCCGAATCAACTTCGATGGAGTAGGGGCCTCTATTAGAGCGAGAATACCTATTTTTGAGCCTTGGCGACCGAAAGGAGTTTGGGGTTGAGTTACACTCGTTGTGTCTGACTTTGCTGGTGATGAGTGAGTTGTTACTTTCTTTAATTTCGTGACTTTTCCATTTAATAGCAAGGCTTGTTTTGATAGTAGTGAAGGGAGGATTTTGATTAAAGGGATGAGGATTGGGAGAACCCTCGATTTCTTTTGGATCCTGGTTAGAGGTCTCCTGGTTTAGGAAGGAAGTTTGGTTTATTTCCAAATTTTCGTCAATTATAGTACTTTGAAGGTTATGAAGGTTAGGGGTTCCAGCCTGCGTGGAGTTAAACTCAGCTTGAAGGCCTTCTATGCCCAAGTTCAATACATCATGGTTAATTCCACCATCAGTATTGTCCCCATCAACAGACGCCATGCTCCGAAAAACACGCAGGCCGCAAGCGGCCGGCACAACAGCGAAACACCCACCTGAACTTTGTGAGAAAATAACAGGAACCAAAGCAAAAACAATACAATCTTCTGGTAGGGATAGCTTCTTTCCTTAAAAAATAAGTCAGCAGGATACTCCAATGACACAGATACAATCTCCCGAACATAACCTCTTCACTGACACTTTACCGCCCGGCGGCCATCGACCGACTCGCAACTGGTTGACCAGATTGTCGTTGCGCTACACTCCGCTCTCGGCGGCTGCCGGTCCGTACTCTCTCGGCGGCTGCCGGTCCGTACTCTCTCGGCAGGAAGAAGAGTGGGCTTTGCAGCCTTCCTATTGGCTGGCGCCCTGAAACTGGGATCGCAGAGAATGTGGTGGGGAAGCCGCCCCGTTCTCACTCACCGACCTCCCTGCGTCGAGATCTCGAATCCGTGCGAAAATCTAAAATAATATTTCCTATGATTATTGAAAATAAAAGTAATATTAATCCTAAAAATCGAATGTTCATATTAAGAAAATAAATCTGGGATTACTCTGAAAGTCGGACATTAATATTTGATTAAACCCAATAATAATTCTGAAATTAAAACTTCATATCAAAATAAAATCAATATTAACATTAAAAATCGGATACTGATATTTGAATAAAACAAATATTCATCCCGAAATCAAACCTTAATATAAAAAAAAATTCATATTAACTTAAAAAATCGGATATTAATATTTAAACAAAACAAATATTAATTCCGCAATTAAACTTCAAATATCTGTGGATGGATGTAGTATTTTGAAAAGTGATTTGAATACAGTATCCCAAAAGAGAATAAATCTCCTCTAATTTTATTTCAGTTTTCCATGAGCAAAATATTGATTCAAGTAAAAGTAGAATCTAAACTCTAAAGCAATTGTATCTCGTTAGGAGATTTTTTGTGTTATTCTTTTCAGTTACTTCAAGTAAGGAAGTTGATTCTGCAGAGCGGAATCACCCATTGGATCGCGAACCATTATGATGAAAATGGTGATTCGTAATATCTCCTTACAGATTGGGTTTAAAACCCAGGACAGCTATACTGAATGCTTCTCGTGATTTAATATATTTTCCCCCTTTTGTGTCTAAAGAAAACGTACAGTCTCGTTACGTAGACAATAATGCTTCATCATATGATATTGAAATTTAATTTTCCTAGATATTGAAAAATATTTGGAGAAACAAAAATAAATAAATATCACTTAAATACTTTCTATTTTCATCATATGAGCTAATAAGGAAATAAAACTAATAATAATCAGACATAATTTACAAACGTAGCATGTGTTCTTTATTTCACATTTGCAATTACAATTCTTTTACGATATATACGAGGTTGCATTTTGAGAATGTGTTATCTTTCCTCGAAAGTGTTTTAATACATTGTCACACAACAAGCTTAAATTTACAATGCAAATTCAGGAGATAATTGCACCCATACATTGCACATGACAGTTGTTAAAAGGTGTATTTATTGAAAGTTTTACATACACCTAAAAATTATGTATTCATAACATGCCTTCGATAATAATTAACATATAAATAGAAGCATCTGAAAAATTATCATTTCTTTACAAAAAACTAACGAAAACTATAATAAATTGAATTGATGAGATGTTTATTTACAGAAAAGAGGGGGGAAATATCAAAATAAAATTTTCTTATCGCTAAAATGATTAATGATCTGTGACGCAATGATACCGATTTAATACAATAGTCTTTCTTACACTTCTTCTTACACTTCTTACACTTCTTACACGTCTTTTTTTATTACGATTTTAAAATGTTACATAAAAAAGAGTAAAGGACAGGTATTTCTATATCTAATAATCACAGAGAGTAGCCATCAGAACTGGATTTTAAACAATGTGCACAAAATTGAATCATAAAAAACTGTATAAAATCATTTCAAAAATCAGGGTTGCTTTTAAATTACCAAGGTTTCAATTTAAAAATAATTCCAGTTATGCTTTTATTACTTAATTGTATCCTATCAAAAGAAAAAATTATCCTGCAGGCTGGTAATTTTCAAATGAGAATTATGTAATCTTGTCCAGTTCTGAAAATATCGATCAATTTGATAATTTAGACAAATTAATCATTCATAGTAGTACTGCTTGTACTGGTTGTGATATTTTTCCCATAGGGGTATGGTGACCAATGAGGCCATGTCTGAATAATTTTATAAAGAGCGTCCCCAGGGCTTAAAGTTTTGGCAACTTGTCGATGACCCAATAGAACATAATCTTCCGTTATTTTGCCCTCTTTAACACCCAGTTCGATGAGTTTCTGAGCAGCATGAAGTTGATTCCGCGGTGGAATAAAGTCATTAAAAGTACCAATGAATGAAATGCCAATACTTTTATTGTTCCAGTTGAATGTATGGGCTCCCTCATTGTCCCAACTGCGGCCAACATAAACGAGACCATCTCCACCAACCAGGAAACTGTAGGCGATATCTGACCAGTGATTGGATTCAATATGGTAGGTCTGAGTCAGTCTCACTTTTTTTGTACATTCCGATTGTGTGTAACAGAAATCAGAAACTGTATGACTGATGAACACATATTTCACAGGCAAGGGCATTTTTACCAGAGGTTGAGCTGGAGGCTGAGCAAGCCACTCTTCTCGTGAAACAAATCTAACACCGTGTATCCACACATCTGAAACAAAAAGTATACATAGTTGATTGCTCATCGGTGACTATTACAAATATTTATTATTCAACAATTATCAAGCATATTATATAATTATAAGTACACTAAACGTTTGCCAGTCTGAACAGTCATAACGCATAAGGGTCGATGTTTATAAATGCTATCATGTCATTGTATTCTTAGCCTGGGCATGGCTTTAAAATCAATAATATATAATAGACATTTACTAATGATGGTCAAGCTGAAGTATATTAATATTCAAATAGGCTAATATCTAAGTCCAGCTGTAACAAACATCACGTGCACCATTTCACCAAAGAAAAGACTATTTCGAAGAACACTTCACATTACCCAACGTTAATATTAGAACAATTCTGTGAAATGCGCACATAAATATCAATAAAACTGACACAGGTAGCAGGTTTGCTAACTTGGACTAGAATCTCTATATGCCACTGTAGTAAACTTAGCAGCTTGGACAATCAAATAACCATACACATCCCTTTGGCACCTATAGAAAGGGATACAGTTCATTTTGGCTACTGTGTCATTTTCTGAATAATCATATCTATAACCCTCAGTTATAAATTTGGACTTATCCTTACACGTTCAGGTGTGCAATCATAAGCGGATATTGGCGCTTAGACCTACCCTACATCCAAAAACTATTACCTCCTTTTGGATTGCCCTCTTCTATCGGAGGGATGACCTGCTTTTTGTGGCTTTCTATTTCTGGCCATTGAATGTACAGAATGAAGCCGCAAACAAGAATAAGAAGAAGGACACATACTGCAACATCATTCAGCATTTTGTTCCTTCAAGTACTTCGACCCTGACTGCAAGACCTCTCCGAAGTGCCTATTTGCAAATACTCAGTCTAAGATCTGTTCTGAGCATTAAACTTAAAATCAATCCCAGAGATGTAAGGCCCAGCAGCTGAACAACGACCAAACAGGTCAGAACCAATGACACACAGAAACATGCCGATCGTCGAGAGTACGCTGATTTGGTGTTGTTTTGAGTTGCAATAAAGTTGAGGCAGCGGTGTTTGAGAATGCAGCTATGTTCATGTTATAATTTCACATTTGAAGTATTCTCATTTTGAGAAAAAAAATCTTATTTCGAGTGCATAACAAATGAGCTGGAACAAAAAGGATCCCTCTGTTTTTCTGTGCATTTCCATCTTAGCCTGCCTCCCTTATAAACTCACGACAACCTCATTATGAACTTCAGCTATGTTCACTGTCATGATAAATGTCAAATCTGACAAACATGTTAACGAGCAACTTAATGAATTTTAATTATTTCTGTGCTTCAGGGGTTCGAATCTGAGAAGCGAGGCAATAGTCAGTACCAGCAGCTGAAAGGGTGGAACTCCTTTCCTTTTTAAACATCAGTGGACTAAACCAAGCAAGGAGACAATTCAAAGCATGTCAAAACTAAAAGAATATCCCGAAGTGCAGCGCAAATTCTTCTAAATTCAAAACAAAGAAAACTTTTTTAAACTTTGAATTTTATTCTCAATAAGTGATCATATTTTTTATAAATTGTAAACTCTTCTTGTTTATATTTGTTGATGTATTTGGTAGTTATCCTTATCCTTATCCCAGTTTTCTAGTTTTTGAATTAGATTCTAAAACGTGGTACCACCTATTAATTAAACAAAATGTAAGGTAAGTTATATCTCTCGGGACATAACACATCAATTTCGTTGAGACTTCGTATTTTTTTCGTTGAAAATTAGTTTTTTTAATTGAAAATGTAAATATTCCGTTTTTGGTTGAAAATTGATCTTTTTCAGTGGAAATTTCGTCTTTTCTTGTTAAAAAAATTAACTTTTTGGGTTGAAGATTCATCATTTTAATTGGAAATTTATCTGTTTCATTGAAAACTTTTTTTTTGACATTCTTTTTTAATCTGGTTAAAAATTAATTTTTTCACTGAAAATTTAACTATTGCATTGTTGGACAATTTATCTTTTTTATTTGAAAATTAAACTATGTGGTTGAAAATTTATATTTTTTGGTTCAAAAGTTATTTATTTTGTTGAAGATTCATTTGTTTTGGTTTAAGATTCATCATTTTAGTTCGAAATTCATCTCTTTGGTTGAAAATTTAAATATTTTGTTGAATTTTTGTTAAACTTTGTTTTTTAACTGAAAATTTAATTATTCCATTTTTTTAAATGTATCTTTCTTGGTTGAAAATTCAAATGTTTTGGGAAATGTGGCACATGGGGTATTATGGCATATGGGATCATGTGGCCCCCGGGGTAATGTTGGCCCGAGACCCTAGATTCCTAAAGTTACATTTTAAATCGGTAAAGATAATGATAAATAAGTGAATTATTAATTAATTAGAATATATAAATTTTACCTCCATCAACTGATGAATCTGGTATATCCGGAAAAATTGGCGGAGCTGGGCGGGTCGTATAGCGTGCTGATGTCAATACAATAACGATAATTATTGCCACGAACATTAAAGCTATCGTACAAAAAATTGCAGCACACCTCCATGTTATTAACCACTGTTTTACTGCAACAATAAATATTTTGTACATCATTTTATAAATAGATAATGATATGAAAAATTTAATAATAAAAATATCGTAGTCTAAAAATTATAAGATCAAATTTCAATTTTAATATAGCATGTAAGTAAAACAAAAAAACTCAGGAAATCAAAACAGCATTCTTAAAAATTGAAATATTAAAATTAATATAATGGAATCTCTCATATAGCTGCTGCTGCCATACAGTACTCCCAATTATGGTATCTTTTCATACTGCGAATGCGTCGCGGCGACAACCGAATTGGTTGCCGTTCGCGGGCTTATTTTAAAATGATTACATTTTTTTGTTTTTGTTTAAAATTGTTCACAACAAATAATAATTGTAAGTGTCGATTTTGTGATCAAAGAATTGTTTAAAATAATTTCACAATGCTTATTTCTTGTAAACATTTGAGTTGCACATTTAATCATTTTAAATAAGCGCGCCAATGGTAACCAATCCGGTTGTCGACGCGACTCATGCGCAGTGAAAAAAGATACAAAAATTGAGAGCACTGGCCATGACGCCGTGACTCGCTCCTCTCGTGATTTTTCGTTTGTAAATAAGTGGATTCTGACTTCAATTTATTGCAAGTTAAATGATTTTGGTAACTGATATTATTACTTTTGGTGTCTGTTTAGTGTCTTTAAAAAGGGTAAGCTTTAGTTTAATATTGAAGAATATAAGTGAATAGCTCAAAGGAACTGGGAAAGTGTCCTTGAAAAAAGTTAGGTTAAGGGTATTGGATAAACGACTTTGAAAAATGCCGACTGGCAATTTTTGCATTGCCACAAATGCACACATTTTTTCTACATTTCTTTCCGCAACAGCTGGCTTATTTTTGTATTTCTAGATCAATCATTATTTCTGCAACGAAAAATTTCTAAAATAAATCTGAAAAATAATTATTAGATCAGATTTCCTGCAGCGGTTGATAATAGTGCAGTTACAGGAGTGGCTGATAGATGGATCCCTGAGGAAATTCTCCATCATATCATTGATGCAGCTCCATACAGAATTGATTTCCAATGGATTTCACTTTGACGCCGTTTACCGCCTCCGATTTCGTCAAAAGTGTCGGTGTTGTGAGTGAAAATATATTGTTTGCAAGTGTGCTCAAGCTTCGTCTGCTTCGAATTAACTCTGACGTCATATGTTCGATCTTTCTTCTTCTGGATTATGTCTTCCCAAGATTTCACTTTCACGCCGTTTACAGCAAGAAATGATCAAATTCTTATTATAATAAGGAAGAATAAAGTCTTAGGATTTTGGCTCTTCCCTCCGATTTTGTCAAAAGTGTCGGTGTTGTGCAGAAAATATAGTTTTGTCAAGCGTGGCTTCTCCTATCGACCCTCTCTTTCTAAATGTTCGTCTGCTGAGTCTGCTCCCTCGGAATTTATGAGATACTTTCAGACAAAACTTTTTTTCCCATAAACGATCTACAAATTGTACCGATTGCAAGACCACTACAGTACACGTAAGTATAATTTAATTTCATCTCAATAAAAATAAAAATTAAATATACATATTTTCCAGTGCCGGAAAAATTTGGGATTTGGACTTAGAAAAATTTCAGAACCATTCGGCCATTTTCAAAGCCGGTTAGTATGGGTATTGTGTATATGTAATTTGATGTATCATGAGTACAATTTCCACTTTTCTTGTATTTTTTCATGTATTTAATAATTTATTATTTGATTTCAATAAAAGTCTCTTCATTGTAAAATCAGGTTTTGAATTTATTTTTCTCAAACTACCGTTTAAAATAGTTACTAGCAATAAATTTACCAATTCATTTAGTAGTAGCATTACCAATTCCTTTAGTAGATATAGTTACTAATTCATTTAGTCTTTTATTCGTACACATTGAATTAGTAGATTTGTACTAATTGGCAGTAAACAATTCGGCGCTATTTGAATTACCAGAAAACTACTACTAATTAGTAGTTTTCTACTAATACAGATTTATAGAGTACCTTTTTTAGATATCAAATCAATTCATTATGTCCCACAGTACGGAAAAACTGACTTTTTTTAGACAAAAATCGCCCAAGGAGTAACCATCCCAGCTGAAAATTCCAGTACAGGAACCTCAGGGATCCTGGACATGTTTCTGGACACGAACCTGTACAGCTAATCTTGAAGGTTCCTGTACAAGAATTTGGCGACGGAAATTCTACATTATCCTGAAAGAAACATGTATGCAAGCTAACCTTTGAATGAGCCTGTACAAGCTGCTTCACAGAGTGATTTGAGACGCAGGTTCATGTACAGGAACTTGTTCAGGATCCTATACATGAACCTGCATATGAACTAATCCGCGAGGGTTCGACAGTCACTTGGATCTCTCGATAGTGAGCTCGATTTCCAAGGGAATAAAAGGAAATAGTATATTACTACCCAGGGCCAGGACATCCAATATTTCTGGCCGTGTGTCTTATACTATTTTTCTTCATCCCCAGCCGAAAGTACGTTTAATAATTAATGTTAATTAATTAAATGCGTTTTCGTGTGCTAGCTCGGATGCTTTCTCTTTTTTGTCCTGCTTCAGCACGCGCTCCCGGCCACCTCGCGTAGCGCCGCTGCTGCTCTCGGTCAGCTGAATGGATGCATGGGATTCGGTTGCCCGCCCGACTTTTGAAAAGCCGAGGTTCTGCTGGTCGGCGCGGGTATCAAAAACACATCTTTTTTATTTTATATTTTTTCGTAATACTTCTTTCTCGTTTTGAGGTTGATCACACCGACGCTCTCTTCTTTCCATTCACCTGTCAAAATAAATATTTTTCAGAGGCTAAGTACACAATAACACAATACTGAGCGTTGCTACGTCCGGTTGCTACGTCAGCGAGCCACAATAATCTCGCAGCCAATCAGAGATCGCGTAAACTTTAGCAGGCCGCAAAAGCCACTGTTCCCGGAGATGAATGCGGCCGGGAAGACGTACTTTCGGCTAGGGGACGAAGAAAAAATCTTTATTGCTGTAAGCGACATGAGTTTTCGCTAGGGCTGCCTGTAAAGAACCCCATACGTGTTTCTGTACAGGAATCCGCGCCTCAATTTACTTCGCAAATGAACCTGTACAGGAACCTTTACTCGATCATTCAAAGGTTCCTTTGTCGGTGTAGATTACCTGTACTTGAACCCGCGCCTCAATTTACTTCGCAAAGGAACCTGCACAGGAACCTATACTTGATCCTTCGATGGTTTGCTTGCATACAGGTTCCTTTGTAGGGTCATGTACAGTTTCCTTCGCCAAATTCCTGAACAGGTACCGTGAAGATTACCTGTGCAGGTTCGTGTGCAGAATCATGTCCAGGATCTTCCGAGGTTCTTGTACAGGAATTTTCAGCTGGGTTATATAAAATGCTTTGCTGTACAGGAACCCACGCCTCAATTTACTTCGCAAAGAAACCTGTACAGGAACCTATACTCGATCATTCAAAGGTTCCTTTGTCGGTGCAGGTTCCATTGCAGGATCATGTACAGTTTTCTTCGCCAAATACCAGCACAGAAAACGTCAAGATTACCTGTGCAGGTTCGTGTGCAGAATCGTGTCCAGAAACATGTTCAGGATCCTCCGACGTTCCTGTACAGGAATTTTCAGCTGGGTTATATGAAAAACTTTTTTGTACAGGAACCCGTGCCTTATTTTACTTCGCAAAGGAACCTGTGCAGGAACCTATACTCGATCATTCAAAGGTTCCTTTGTCGGTGCAGGTTCCACTGCAGGATCATGTACAGTTTTCTTCGCCAAATACCTGCAGAGGAAACGTCAAGATTGCCTGTGCAGGTTCGTGTGCAGAATCGTGGCCAGGATCCTCCGAGGTTCCTGTACAGGAATTTTCAGCTTGGTTATATAAAAAGCTTTTCTGTACAGGAACCCGCGCCTCAATTTGCTTCACAAAGGAACCTGTACAGGAACCTATACTTGATCCTTCGATAGTTTGCTTGCATACAGGTTCCTTTGTAGGGTCATGTACAGTTTCCTTCGCCAAATACCGGCACAGGAAACGATAAGATTACCTGTGCAAGTTCGTGTGCAGAATCGTGTCTAGAAACATGTTCAGGATCCTCCGACGTTCCTGTACAGGAATTTTCAGCTGGGTAATGCAACTTTTTGGTTGAAAATGAATTTTTTTTATTGAAAGTTCTTCTTTCTGGGTTGGTAATTTAACTATTTTGTTGAAATTACAATATAGTTTGACTCGAAATCTTAGGAATTCAAATTGTATATTGAATCCAATAGAGTATTAACATTGATGTGATTTTAATGCAACTTTTTGGTTAAAAATCAATTTTTGTTGTTGAATGTTCGTCTTTTTGGGTTATAAATTGAACGATTTTTTTAAAATTACAATATATTTTGACTCGAAATCTTAGAAATTCAAATTGTTTGTCTATTGAATTCAATATAGTATTAACATTGATTTGATGTTAATGCAACTTTTTGGTTAAAAATTAATTTGTTGTTGTTAAAAGTTCGTAATTTTGAGTTAAAAATTCAAATGTTTTGATAGAAAATCTTTTTTGGCAGAAAATTAAACTATTTTGTTGAAATTACAATATATTTTGACTCGAAATCTTAGGAATTTGAATTTTTTGAATATTGAATTCAATATAGTATTAACATTAATATAATGTTAATGCCACTTTTTGGTTGAAAATTAATTTCTTGTTGTTGAAAGTTCGTCTTTTTGGGTTAAAAATTCATCTGTTTTCATAGAAAATATTTTTTGGGTGAAAATTTAATTATTTGGTTGAAGTTACAATATATTTTGACATGAAATCTACAAACCTGATGATTACAAAAAAAAATAATTTCTAATTTTCTGAATATTTTGAAACATATCTCTGACGCTTACTTACTATAGCTGAACAAACAAATAAAAATATCACAAAGAGTTCACGTCTAGACACTCTTCTTATCGCAGCCATTTATTGACAAATTACGCAGCTTTTCTACACGTAAAAAAATAATTGTTCGAAATTTAAGTGACTGTCTCTAAATCTTGGATATAGAGTTTTATGTGACCAGACAAATTTTTTTTTCGTTTTTATTTAATAAATGCCTAAAATATAACAAAAAACATACTAATATTTTAACAAACTAAAATACTCAAGATTTACAGTCGAAATATATGGTCAAAAACTCGAATTTTTTTAGATAACAATTGAATTTTCAACCAAGAACTTTTCTACGAAAAATATGTTTTTTTAATAAGGGATCGTGCCTAAATTACGTAAGACGTTTTTCTTTTGTTTAAATAAAGGCGAGAATAAAACTGATGTAAAGTTGAAAAGGACACAACGATGTAAACAAAAGAAAAACGTCTTACGTAATTTAGGCACGATCCCTAAAACAGTTGAATTTTTAACACAATAGTTGAATATTAAAAAAAATGTTTATCAACTAATCAGTTGCATTTAAAACCCTATCGGTTTTGTAAATATTCAAGGGAAAGGGACGAATGTTGAACAAAGCAGTTAAATTTGCGACCAAAAAAGATGACTTTTTTACAAAACTGTAAATGATGTATTTTTAACAAAATAATGAATTTTTCAACAATAATTGAATTTTCAACTAAACAGATTAATCTCCATAAAAAAGTTGATATTTCAAACAAACAAGAGATTTTAATTTTAAATCAAAAACAGTTGAATTTAACAAAAAAATGAGTTTTGAACGAAAAATGTAATAGTTGATATTTCAACGCAAAAAAATTGTATTTTAAATAAAAAACAGTAGAATTCAACCAAAAAAGAACAAATTTTACACCAAGAATTATTTTTCATTCAAGAAAGAAAAAAATGTCAACCAAATTCCTGAATTTTCATCTAAAATAATAGTATTTTCAACACAAAGAGACAAATGTTCAACACAACTGTTGAATTTTTCAGCCAAAAAAAAAAAAAAAAAAATTTCTTCAAAATAGTTGAATTTTCAACTAAAAAATATGAATTTTCTACCAAAGAGTTAATTTTCAACTGAAGCAATGGATCTTCAGCTAAAATTAATTTTTAACAAAGAAGTTTAACTTTCAAACAAGTAGTTGAATTTTTAGTCACAAAAGATTAATTCTCAACGCAAAATATAAATACTTCATATTTCAATCCGAAAAATTTTATTTTTGAATAAAAAACAGTCAAATTTAACCAAAAATACGAATTTTCAACCAAAAAATATTTTTCATTGTAGAATAATAATATATAATAGAATAGAATAATAGAATTTTCAACCCAAAAAGACGAATTTTCAGCACAACTGACGAATTTTCAGCAAAATAGTTAAATTTCCAGTTAAAAAATTAATTTTTAACAAAAGAAATGAATTGTCAACAAACTTTAGATGTTCATCCAATAAAATGAATGATTAACAAAGCAGTTCTTTTTTCAACCAAGTAGTTGAATTTTCCACCAAAAAAGATTAATTTTAATTGCAAAATTTGCTACTTGCATTTTCAACTTACAAAGATCAATTTTTCAATGAGAATTTTAATACTTGAATTGTCAACTAAAAACGATCAAGTTTGAGCCAAAAATGGATTAGTTAAATTTTCAGTTCAAAAAATTAATTTCCAACTAAAAAAAATGTTCAACAAATTAGTAAGTTTTTCAACCAATAAAATGAATGTTTGAATAAGTAGTTCAACTGTCAACCAAATAGTTGAATTTTGAAATGAAAACAATCAATTATTAGCCAAAAATGGATTAGTCAAATTTTTAGTTAAAAAAATTTATTTTCAACAAAAAAATTTTTTTCAACAAATTAGTTAGATCTTCAACCAATAAAATGATTGTTTAAAAAAGAAGTTCAACTGTTAGTTAAATTGCTGAATTTTCCACTAAAGAAGATAAATTCTTCATGAGAAATTTAATAGTTGAATTTTCAACTAAAAACGATCTATTTTTAGACAAAAATGGATTAGTTAAATTTTCAGTTTAGAAAATTAATTTTCAATTAAAAAACAAATTTTCAACAAAATAGTGAAATTTCAAGCCAATAAAATTAATTTTGAACGATTTGTTTAACTTTCAATAAAGTAGTTGAATTTTCATCCAAAAAAGATGATTTCTCAATGAGAATTTTAGTAGTTGATGTTTCAACTAAAAACGATCAATTTTTAGCGAAAAATTGCATGGATAAATTTTCAGTCAGGAAAATTTATTTTCAACGAAAACAAAACGAATTTTCAACAAAATAGTTAGATCTTTAACCAATAAAATTTAATTTTCAACAAAATAGTTGAATTTGTAACAAAAAGAGATTCTTTCGGAACCAAAAATATAATAGTCAATTTTTATAAATGAAAAAGAATTACCTTTTAACCATAAAAAATGTCTTTTTACAAAATGAGTTGAATTTTCAACAAATTAATTAAACGTTCAATCATATAGTGGAATTTTTAACTAAAAAGAGATTAATCCTGGAGCAAAAATATAAAACTGGACTTTTCAATTAAAAAGAATGGACTCTTAACCATAAGAAATTAATTTTCAATCCAAAAGGACGAATTTTCGATCCAAAAATATAAATTTTCAACAAAGCAGTTGCATATTAAATAAAAAATTATGACTTTTAACAAAATAGTAGAATTTTTATCAAAATAGTTGAATTTTTAACAAAATAGTTGAATTATTAACCAAAAGAAATTCTTTCTGAAATAAAAAAGAATTAACTTTGAACCAAAAAAATATGACTTTTACGATGATGTTTGAATTTTCAATAGAATAATTAAATTTTTAATCAAATAGTGGAATTTTTTTACCATAAAGATATTAATCCTGGCCCAAAAATATAATACTAGACTTTTCAATTAAATTAATTGACTCTTTGAAGTAAAACATGAATTTTCAATCCAAAAGAACGACTTTTTTATCCACAAATACGAATGCTCAACAAAGCAGTTGCATTTTTAATAAAAAAAAGATGTCTTTTAAAAAAATAGTAGGATTTTTAACAAAATAGTTTAATTTTTAACCAAAAGAAATTCATTCCGAAACCAAAATATAATAGTAGATTTTTCAAATAAAAAATAATTAACTTTCACCAAAAAAAAGACTTTTTACAAAAATAGTTGAATTTCCAACAAATTAATTAAATGTTCAACCAAGTAGTAGAATTTTTAACCAAAAAGAGATTATTCCTAGACCAAAAATATAATACTAGACTTTTCAAATTAAAAAAAAAATAACTCTCAACCATGAAGCAGTTGCATTTTTAACACAAAAAAATGACTTTTAACAAAATAATAGAATTTTTAACGAAATGGTTGAATTTTTAACCAAAAGAGATTCATTCCGAATCCAAAATATAATAGCAGATTCTTCAAGTAAAAAAGAATCAATTTTCAACAACAAAAAAAGATGATATTCACAATTAAATATTATGCAAGTATGCGTTTTAAAATTAAACATTTTGCCATTTTGATTATTTACATCTAAAACTTCTTCAATTTGAAAGATGTAGAATTGAAAACTTGACTTTTGATCTTCAAAATCATCAAGATTAAATAATTTTTATTTATACATCTTCGAACTTGAACAGTTTTCAGTTTTAAGTCTTCAAAATTGAACTATAAAAAAAGATTTTTGTTTAAATTATTTTATTACAAACAAACGAAATAAGCTTCTTTACGTACTCAATTTCATGCTTATTCAAGCCGATGCTCATTCAAGACAAATAATTTTCACAAAGTTTGCTAAATAATTGCAAGTTTCTAGGGAAAATAAGGAAAATATACAACAGAATTTTTTTTTGAAAATTATAAACAGTACTCTGTGGAAAAGTAGCACATGAAGACCCTGAATATGTATAATTAATTTCGAGTACATTGATCCGTTGTAGTTTCAAGATTCTAAAAAATTATCATTCTTCTTAACTTTGTTCAAACAATCAGAATGCAATGTTTTGAAAATGGAAACAGACTAGGACGCGCGTTAAGAATTTCTCAATATGGCCTTCTTATTGTTTCAATCGAGTTAAAAATGTTACACCATCGCGTCGTTTTATTAAACTTTTCCGATTTTCACGTTTTCCATGTTTATAACTTTTCTGAAATACCGCTGCGAAATACTGTGGTTGTATTCACTTATGGGTGTATTTATTACTTTAGGTGTATTTATTTGTGCTCATTTTATGAGCGTTTTGCTTCCTCATAGGTATCAAATAAATTTGCTTTCTCATAGAGGGTGATTTTTCTCACCGAAAATTTTATTTTGATCGTAACAATTTTTTTTCATTAGGATGTTTTTTTTCAAAATCAAGATTAAAATTGATTAAAAAAAACATACCTTAAAAAAAATGTTTACTTTTTTAAAAAATAGCTTTTTTTACACTCTTTGAAGTACTCTCTTCATGTAGAAGAAAAAGTGGGCTGGAAATAATTTCCTGGTCAAATTGAGATTTTTGCACTCGAGGGGACAACGTTATGATTATATTACATGCATACACGGAGAAAAATGGTTGGTCAAAGTTAGAGGGTCAAAATTTAGAGAGCCAGTCCATTCTTCTAGATGGTCTAAAGAGCATTTCAGAATTTTTTTGACATAGTCAGAGAGACTCTTATTTTATGGCCAGTCTGATTGTTGTAATAAGGTCAGACTCACTATCAGGGATAATCGAAGTATCCTTTCGGCATGGTCAATACGATCATCTTGTTTTCACTCATTTCGACCATCCACGGAAGAGCAAATGACCCATCGCGGATGGCCAACCTGATTAGTTACCGTTGGCGTGTTTTTTTTTTAAATGAATAAATATATAAGTAAAATGTTCACAACAAATAATAAATATAAAGTGCATAAGAATATTAGGAATTATTGTAAATTCATATTTAAGGTGAAAAATATATTCCTTTCTTTAAAATATAAAATCTATCATTTATTTTTAAGGAAAAAATCTAATAAATAATTTAAATTTTACTTTACAAGTCCTTCTTGTGAGCAAAGAACTATTTTTAATTACTTTACTCTCATTATTTCCTGTTTAGAATTGCTTTTCACATTTCATCATTTCAAATTGGCGCGCCAACCTCAACCAATCCGGTTGTCGGCGCGATGGATGCAGTGTGAAAGGATACGAGAGTTGTGAGCACCGTAGTTCAGAGCAATTTCGGAGTAAGTGAATGTCATTGAGCCGTTCAGCGTCACATTTGCTGTTTATTGAACTTAAACATATTTTTAATAAGTTTAAACTGCTTTTTGATATTTCGAATATGCGTGGAGAGTGAAGTGCATAAGAGAGAACGTCAAATTTGATGCTTCCAAAGGATTTAGGATAAAGGCGTAAGGTCGTTCAGCTATCAATTTGTTGTCACCGTGTCGTTTCAAACTGAAAACGTGCAAAAAATTTTAGCATTCATTGATGATGCAGAAAGTAACGAGATTTGGGTTATTGGTTTATGAATTCACTTCAATGTTTGAAATCTTACAATTCTGTGTGACACCGTGCCGTGTGCTTATTCTTTCGTTCTCCAAAAAATATATTGTGAATTTGCACTGTTTTTGCATATTAAATTATGTCTCATACACCGGACTCTCCACAAAGAATAAAAAATGCTTTCAGAATTCATGTATTTCATATAAATTTTCAGGTTTTGTAGGTTCCACTTAATTTTATAATTTCCAGTCTCGTATAAGAGAGAGACTGGAATAAGTAGGAAAAGGACAACAAATATAGATAATGTAGGATAATCAAATCGACCCCTTAAGATAGCCAGGTCGACTGTGCGAGGAGATCAAGTCGACTATCTGATATGACCAAATCGACCTTCTACGATGAGCGATTCGAACCTTTATAATGATCAGTTCCTCCATCTCTCATGATCGGTTCGAATTTCTATGACGCTTGAGTCGACCGTCCTAGATGACCAAGTCGACACTGTGAGATGATCGATTTGAACCTCTTGTTTTAACCTTCTAGAGATAGTCGCTTTACCCATCTTCAAGGGCTATCCTATAGTTGACCCTGCAATATAGTCTGTCTGCACATCTGCATGGCTAAAATGACCTTCCATTTTTCTCCGTGTACACACAAAAAATCATCTCAAGATAATTAAATGTAAGCTTAGAGGTAAGTTAGACCTAACAGTATTCGTTTGCGGGCGCTCCATAAGTTGCATGTGGTCCCCTCAAGCGTAAAAATCTCAATTTGACCATGAAATAATTTCCAGCCCACTTTTTCTTTTACATGACTTTAAAGAGTGTAAAAAAGCTATTTTTTAAAGAAAAAAAATGTTAAGTGTGGTTTGTTTTCAAAAAATCAAATTTAATCTTGATTTCAAAAAAAAAAAAAAAAATTCATAAAGAAAATAATTGTTATGATAGTCTTAAAGTAGCACGTGAAGACCCTGAATATGTATAAATAATTTCGAGTCCATTGATCCATTGCAGTTTCAAGATTCTAAAAAATTATCATTCTTCTTAACTTTGTTCAAACAATCAGAATGCAATGTTTTGAAAATGGAAACAGACTAGGACGCGCGTTAAGAATTTCTCAATATAGCCTGCTTATTGTTTCGGTGGAGATAAAAATGTTACAACATCGCGTCGTTTTATTAAACTTTTCTGATTTTCACGTTTTCCATGTTTATAACTTTTTTGAAATACCGCTGCGAAGTACTGTGGAAGTATTCACTTATACGTGTATTTATTACTTCAGATGTATTTATTTGTGCTCATTTTATGAGCGTTTTGCTTCCTCATAGATACCAAATAAATTTGCTTTCTCATAGAGGGAGGTTTTTCCCACCGAAAATATTATTTTCATCATAAAAATTTTTTTTCATTACGATGTTTTTTTTTTAATCAAGATTAAAATTGATTAAAAAAAAACATACTTTAAAAAAATGTTTTCTTTTTTAAAAAATAGCTTTTCTTACACTCTTTGAAGTACTCTCTTCATGTAGAAGAAAAAGTGGGCGGGAAATAATTTCCTGGTCAAATTGAAATTTTTACGCTCGAGGGGACCACGTTATGATTATATTATATGCATACACACAAAAAATCATCCCAAGATAGTTAAATGTAAGCTTAGAGGTAAGTTAGACCTAGGAGTATTCGTTTGCGGGCGCTCCGTAAGTTGCATGTGGTCCCCTCAAGCGTAAAAATCTCAATTTGACCATGAAATCATTTCCAGCCCACTCTTTCTTTTACATGACCTTAAAGAGTGTAAAAAAGCTATTTTTTGAAAAAGAAAAAAAAATTTGAAGTATGTTTTTTTTTTAAATCAATTTTAATCTTGATTTCCAGATAAAAAATTCATGAAGAAAAATATTGTTATGATAGTCTTCAAGTAAATGAAAAGAGCTTTCCATAACACTATAATAACACAGAAAAAACTAAGAATAAAATTTGGTGCAGGAAATTTTTTAGAGCGATAAAGTTTGGTTAAGCCAACTTCGCGTCTTTCAAAATGCATGTGTTTGTCATGGAAAAACAAAAGAAAGTTTAACCGATATTGTGTAAAGTTTATCCTCTGAAGTTAATTTTTGTTGCGAAGAATCTTTCGTCGGAAATCGATGTAAAGTTTATCTTCTGTGTTTTCTGTGAAAAGTCCAATCGGATAATCCTAAAATAATTTACCATGCCATGTTCCAAACCGATAAAAAATAATTTTGGGTGGGAATACTTGACGTATTCGGTCCCGTATAAACAATGTAACCTTTTTTTAAACTTTCTAAACCGCTATTAATTGATCCAAAATTTCCATCGAAAGATCATCTCTAAGACGCAAACAATTGCATCAAATTCAATACTCTTATATTCCGAATTTCAAAAAAATCCTCCCAAGAACAAAGTTAATAATTTTATGCAAAACCGGACGGTATTCGTACCTTTCTGTGCGTGTTTGCGGGACGCGAAGTTCTCATTTGTCGGAGGGGGTATTTTGCCGGCCACGGCCGTAAAAGTATACTTTTACGGAGTGTGCGCATGCGCTTTTGGTCCAAGCGGCGAAACTCCTGGCTCTCTCTTCTGACGCATGCGCGGTATATATCACAACACGTGGGTCCACGAGTCTTTCGTTAACCGATAGATAACAATTGTGTCGCGATGGCAAAGATTTTATTTGCCTAACTAAAACTAAAATGAACATAACCGCACATGTCTATAATAAGACTAGTATGAAGCTCACGTCCAAAATTTAATGTTATGTTTAATTTTAGTTATAGTTATTCAAAATGATGGTGGTATTTTTCCTTACAGGGGGCTTCGCCCCCCCCCCCCTCCCCACGCCGTAACGGGCAGTTACGGCTCTATTCGAATTACGGACCTCAGAAATAGGCCTGCCGTGATTTGAGAGGACGCCGTTCACGGCAAAAGAATATAATAACTAATAACAAGTGCAGTTACGGCGTTTCTCGAATCAAAAAACCTTTTTTCTCGGGGTTAGATGATTCCGGAGAACGCCGTAAGCACTTACGGACCTCTCCGAAATCACGAAGGCTCGAAATCACCGTCCAATAATTTTGGTAAAGTCCGTAACTGCCCGTTACGGCGTTTTCCCGAATTTTGACGTCACGTATTTAGTCGTCTCTGATTTACGCCTGCAGTTAACGGTCAGTTACGGCTCTATCTCTCAAATCACAACTCGCCAATCTTTGCAGTTAACGGTGTTTTCCAAAAATTATGCAATAATTATTTTTAAAGTTATTAACAATTTAAAAAAATTATTTCAATAATCAGGTGTATCTTTTTTTCACAATTCCAACTATATAATTAACTCCTTTTTCGATTTTTTGCAGTTATCGGTGTTTTTCTAAATCACGGCAGTATTGGCATACATGCAGACAGACATACAGACAGGCACATTCGTAAAAATCTGTTTTTCAGGCTCAGAGGGTCTCAAAACGTGGATATTTGACAAAACGGGGGGGTTAAATTTTACACAAATCTAACAACTTCTCTTATGAAAATGTAACAAAGTTTTCCTCATATCAACAAGATAAACAATATATTTTTAAAATTTATTTATCGGTATTGCTAGATGATAAGAGGTCATAGAAGGTTCGTCAATAGGTCATTTGACGAGTCTCGAAGACGCGAACAAAGATATCATATACAGTACTGTATTATTCCCAGTTTGCACAAAGTTCTTCTCATATAAACAGAATACATAAATTTTTTATAAACTTCATAAATCGGGTCTGGTGGTTCATATCAAAAAATTTTTTCTCATATAAACAGAATTTTTTTTTTAAACTTCGTAAATCGGTACTGATAGGTCAAAAAAGTTTCAACAATAAGTCGATCGACCTGGATGTCAGTCAATATTTCCACATTTCATGATCCTAACTCTTTTACATTTCCAGGTATTGTAAATAGAAAAAAGTCCAAAAATATCATCACTCTTGATCTTGAATTTCAGAAGCTAAATGATCATTTTGGCACAGAGTATTTCAATGAAAGACATAACATGATCAATCAATAGATTAATTTTCCTCCAACGCAATGTGGGATTTTCCCAGCGCATTATGATTAAAGTTCATTCGCTAAAAGCAGTATTCCGGTTTCTACAGCATCCTTGCATAATTTTTATTTTAAGAATCTAAAGACATCAGCCTAAGGCATTACTAAATTTAAAATTCCAAAAGATCTAATAATAAATTTCAACTCATTTTATTTCATAAACAGGGGAAATGTCGTGATTTTTCACAAAATAGGGGAATAATAGGGGAAAAATTCTTTTAAATAAAATTGATGTATAGCTTATTGAATGAAATAGGAAACGCTTAGGATTTATTGCATAAATTGCATTTATTACATAATCTATTGCATTTTCAAGAACATAGTTCAAGGTGTCTATTCAAATTCTGGAAAAAAATTCCCTGACAATTTCAGGTTTTTTCCAGCTATAATTTTCCATAGTACGAAGCTATTTAAATATTTCGCATTTTTAAAACGATATATTATATTGCAATATATTCTTCAATATATTAGCACGAACGATTGAATACATAATTAAATAATACTAAAAACATAATTGATGATTTGTCCAACTTGTTCCTAAAGTTCATAACTTTGAATGATAATTCAAAGATGACTTTTTAGTAAAATAGTTGAATTTTCAACCAAAAAGATTAATTTTAAAACAAGAAGATTAATTTTCTACGAAAAAAGAAGATTTTTCAAGAAAATACCTGAATTTTCAACTAAAAAATATCATTTTTCAACCAAATAGTTTAATTTTTTACTAAAAAGATCAGTTTTAAACTAAAAATAGATTAATTAACTTTTCGATTAAAAAATTAATTTTCAACCAAACTAATGAACTTTCAACTAAAATGATGAATCTTCAATTGGAATAATTGCATTTTAATATGAAGAAATGAATTTTTCAACTAAAATGATGAATCTTTAACTGGAATGGTTGAATTTGCAAACCAAAACGTGAATTTTCAAACAGGAAGATTAATTTTCCAGAAAAAAGGTTAATTTTCTACAAAAGAAAAAAAAGAAATTTACAAAAAAGACATGAATTTTCAACTAAAAAAGATAAATTATTAATCAAAAAATAAATAGTTAAATTTTCAATTGAAAAAATTAATATTTAACCGAAGAGATGAATTTTCAACTCGAATGATGGAATATTCAATTAGAATAGTTACATTTTCAGTTAATAAAAAATTTTTCACAAAAAAAAAGAATAATTTTCAAAAAAATAGTTATGTTTCCATCCAAACTATTGAACTTCCAACTAAAATGATGAATCTTCAACTGGAATAGTTGAATTTTAAACCAAAAAATTAATTTTCAACTAAAATGATTAATCTTTAACTGGAATAGTTGAATTTTTAACTTCGAAGGATAATTTCTACCAAAAAAGACGAATTTTCAACAAAATACATGAATTTTCAACTAAAAAAGATAAATTATCAATCAAAAAATAAATAATTAAATTTTCAGTTAAAAACTTAATATTCAATCGAAGAGATGAATTTTCAACTAAAATTATGAAATATTCAGTTAAAATAGTTACATTTTCAGTTGATAAAAAATTTTTCACCAGAAAAAGAATAATTTAAAAAAAAAATAGTTACATTTTTATCCAAATTATTGAACTTCCAACTAAAATGATGAATCTTCAACTGGAATAGTTGAATTTTAAGCCAAAAAATGAATTTTCAACTAAAATAATTAATCTTTAACTGGAATAGTTGAATTTTTAAATAAGAAGAATAATTTCTACCAAAAAAGACGCATTTCCAAAAAAGACATTAATTTTCAACTAAAATAGATAAATCATCAATCAAAAAATAAATAGTTAAATTTTCAGTTAAAAAATTAATATTCAAACGAAGAGATGAATTTTTAACTAAAATTATAAAATATTCAATTAGAATAGTTACATTTTCAGTTGATAAAAAATTTTTCATAAAAAAAAAGAATAATTTAAAAAAAATAGTTACATTTTTATCCAAACTATTGAACTTCCAACTAAAATGGTGAATCTTCAACTGGAATAGTTGAATTTTCAGCCCAAAAGATGAATTTTTAACTAAAATTATGGAATATTCAACTAAAATAGTTACATTTTCAGAAAAAAAATAAAATTAATATTCAACCAAAGAAGAAAAATTGAATTTTCATTACAAAAAAGATGAATTCTGGACCAAAAATGTAGTAATGGATATTTCAACCAAAAAAGATTGTTCTTTTTGATCAAAAAAAGTTGAATTCAACCAAAAGAGAATTTTCAACTAAATAAATGAATTTTCAACCATATACTTGAATTTTCAACTAAAAACGATCAATTTCCAATCAAAAATAGAATAGGTAAATTTTCCGTTAAAAAAACTAATTTGGAACAAAAAACAAACGAATTTCCAAAAAAATAATTAAATACAGTAATATAAAACTACTTTTGCAAATGAAGAATCATTGTTATTAATTTTATATTGCAGAAAGATGAATCCTGAATGAAAAATGTAGTAGTTGAAGTTTCAACCAAAAAAGATTTTAATTTGAAATCAAAAACTAAGAAAAATTTTCTAAGCCAAGAGAAAGAAAAAATTAAAACAAAAACAACTGTTGAATTTTCAATAAAAAAGATGAATTTTCGAAAAGAAAGAATTTTCAACAAAATGAATAAATTTTTAACCAGATGCTTGCATTTTTAACTAAAAACGATCAATTTTTATCCCAAAAGAAAATAATTAAATTTTCAGTTAAAAAAATTAATTAAAAAAAAAAAAAACTAATTTTTAACAAAATAGTTAAAAATAATGAAGCTACTTTAACAAATGAAGAATCATTGTTATGCAATTTTATATTGCAATTTGAAAAAATTAAGCACGCTCTCGAAAAAATTCCCTGACTTTAAAAAAAATCCCTGACAATTCCGGGTTTTCCAGGTAGGGTAGACACCCTGATAGTTGAATTTTGAACAAAAAAATTATTCATTTTCTACCAAAAGGAATGAATTTTCTACAAAATAGTTGAATCCTCAACAAAAACAAATTAACTTACAAAAAAGTTGCACTTTTAACCAATAAAGATGAAATTTCTACTAAAAGAAATGAATTTTCAACCAAGAAAGATTTTTCATTCAAGAGAGAAAAAATAAAAACCAAATTGTTGAATTTTTAAGCCAAAAATGCGAATTTTCAACAAAAAAGTTAATTTTCAATCAAAGAGTTGAATTTGAAACTAAAAACGAGTAATTTTTAACCATAAATACTAAATTCAAGTTAAGTTTTAAGTTTAAGTTAAATTTTAAATTAAATTAAATTTACGGTACAAAAAATTGATTTTCAACGACAAAAAAAAACGAAGTTTCAACAAAATATTTAATATTTCAACCAAAGAGATAGATCTTCAACTAATAAAACAGGGTTTTCACAAAGCAATTATTCATTTTCATCAATAATGGAATAGTTAAATTTCTAGTTAAAAAATTAATTTTCAAACAAAAAAATGTTAAGCAAAATAGTTCAATTTTTAACCAGAAAAATTAATGTTTGAAAAATTGGTTCAACTATCAACCGAGTAGTTGAATTTTCAAACCAAAAAGATGAATTTTCAACCAAAAATGGAATTCTTAAATTTGTACTTAATACAATTAATTTTCAACAAAATAGTGAAATTTCAAACCAATAAAATAAAATTTAATAAAGTAGTTTGACTTTCAACCTAGCAAAAAACGATCAATTTTCATTCAAAAATGTAATAGTTACATTTTTAGTTAAGAAAATTACTTTTCAACTAAAAACGTTCAATTTTTAATCAAAAATGTAATTCTTAAATTTGCAGTTAGAAAATTAATTTCCAAACGAAAAAAAAAACAAAAAATTTGCAGAAAAATGGTTCAATCTTTAAGCAGAAAAATGAATGTTTAAAAAACTGGTTCAGCTTTCAACCGAGTAGTTGAATTTTTTAACTAAAGACGTCCAGTTTTTAACAAAAAATGGAATTCTTAAATTTTCAGTTAAAAAAATTAATTTTCACTTTAATAGTGAAATCTTAAACCAATAAAATAAATTTTTAATAAAGCAGTTCGATTTTCAACCCAATGGTTGAATTTTCAAACAAAACAAATGAATTCTTAATGGAAAATTTTATTCGTTGAATTTTCAAATAAAAACGAGCAATTTTCATCCAAAAATTAAATAGTTAAATTTTTAGTTAAGAAAATTACTTTTCAACTAAAAACGTTCATTTTTTAACCAAAAATTTAATAAATAAATATTCAGTTAAAAAATTAGTTTTGAACAAAATAGTGAAATCTTAAAACAATAAAATAAATTTTTAATAAAGTTTTTCGACTTTCAACCTAGCAGTTGAATTTCCAATCAAAACAGATGAATTCTCAATGAAAAATTTTATTCGTAGAACTTTCAAACAAAAACGATCAATTTTTAGCCAACATTGGATTACTGAAATTTGTATTTAGGAAAATTAAATTACAACTAAAAACGATAAATTTTTAACAAAAAATGGATTACTTAAATTTTTAGTTAAAAAAATAATTTTCAACAAAATAGTAGAATTTTTACCAAAAGAGATAAATTTCGAACCAAAAATATAATAGTAGACTTCCCAATTAAAAAGAATGCACCTGCAGTTCTGAACATTCAAATGAACGAAATATTTGTTCCCAATTCCATTTTATCCACAACTATTGTTGCAACTACAATTTAAAATAATGCCTGTCAAGTTTCTTCTGGTAATTTATTTTTTGTAATACAAAAAACAAACATTTCAGCACTTTTAATAGTTTATTACTGGTTTCTATTAAAATTTAAGAATGTTATATAGAATTCCTGAAAATAAAAAAAAAAGAATCGAACGGCCAAATTTGGACAACCACCATAAAATGCTCCTATTGTAAAAAAAAATTCTTAAAAAAATTCTTAAAAAAATTCTTAAAAAAATTCTTAAAAAAATTCTTAAAAAAATTTTTCTTTTTTCATTGGACAAAAATAAAAAAGAGGAAAGAAAAATGAGAAGGAAACCAACAAAATCCCATTCCTTCTCTTTATTTATTTCTTTTATTTTTTTTATTTTTATCATCATCAAATCTACAAGAAAAAAAAACCTACAAACACTACCCGCATCGGGCAGTGTCACGCCTACCCTGAAAGGTAAATGGCTTAATGGTATACTATACTATACAAAACAAAAACATTCATAATATATATAATAATATATAATATAATATATTTTGATGATAATAAAAATAAAAATGACGAAAGAAATAAAAAAGAGAAGACAGGGGATTTGGTTGGTTGCCTTCTCATTTTTATTTCCTCTTTTTAATTTTTCTCCAAAGAAATTTTTTTTTTCTAAAATTTTTTTTTTTTAAGAATTTTTTTTTAAATTACAATAGGAGCATTTTATGATCGTTGTCCTAATTTGGTAGTTGGATTCTTGATTTTATTTTCACGAATTCTATGCATTGGTTTCTATTAATTCAGTTTAAATTTAAGGAGAGAAAACGAGAAAAAGGAGCAGTTTCTTGAAAACATTGGAAAAAGATAGGAAATCTTGAAAAACGGGGAAAAGAGGGGAACACGGAAAAGAGTGTGAAGTCTCTATTTAGATGCTTCACTTGTAAAATAAAATCTCTAATATTAATTTCTTCAAGAATTTCAAAAAAATTGCATCCACTTTTATATTATCCATGTGTAATTAACCACCCTCCTGGATTTCCTGGATTGTAACCTTCCAAAAAAATATGTTCATAATCACCTTTATTAATATCGGCATATGAATTGAGTGGAACGTCAGAACCATAACTTTGGCTTGGCACTGAGTCTCTTTTCTCCTCATCATCATCCACATCTTTTTTATTTTCAGAATTACTGTAGACAACTGTGCTAATTGTCACAGGACCCTTGAAGAAAGTTCTATTTTCCAGGGTAACATTGGTCGAATTTTTGACACAAACATCACCAAAACTGGGTAGCTCCACTGTAGGCAAAACCAGTCCATTAGAAGGTCCTATTTCACAAGTTTGGGGCACTCTGGGAATTTCTGATACCCATCCTTTATCTCGAAGATCATCTTCTTCCAAATCTTCATCCGCGTCACTACTCTGCGTTGATTCACTATCACTTTCGATCTCGACACAATAAGTATTATAATTTCTATTAACAACAGCAGTTTCTCCTGTGATTTCATCATTTCCTTCTTGTGCCCGAGTTATTTCCGTCTTTTGAAAAATTGATGAACAATTATTTGGACTTTTAGAGTGATGAGCTTCATTCTGAACTTCTTCATAATCCTGATCCTGCCGACATTGCTGCTGCTTCTGTTCTGAAGTCACCATCTCAGAACCTTTTTCTGTATCATTCGAGCACATTTGGAAAATGTCACCTCACCCAAATCATTTCCCAAATCTTGAATTCACCTTCAACTTTTACGTATATCAGTTATCCACCGATACATCTTAGATCAGTTGTTATCTTGGAATAATTTTACAGAAAGTCATTCTAGGTGATAGATTCATCATTGAGATATTACGTAACTCTAATTTAATTTTAACTTCACAACCACAGATTGGATACTTCATTTGAAGTCGCCATTTGGAAACCTGTTTTCTCTACTTCGCAGAGCATCATGTATGGTTGACGCATCAGGTGCATTTCGTTCCGGGAATATATTTTCTGAGCCTGTTATTGACGAGAAATTAAGAAGACAAGTTTCTTCACTTTTTTTGAATTTTTATGCTAATAACACTTTTTTTAGAAACGCGAAACTTTGCGCTATTTTTATTGTAGATAATTTAGATCCGAATGGTAGAAATTACACTTCTGCTAAAAGTGAGATATGTCACAAATGATACGATAATCGCGACGCAAGTGGCACTGTTTACTCTTCATCGAGAACTGGCGGATTCCTCTTTCCTCTTCTACAAAACATATTTCAACCTCGCTTGAGCGAGTTGCTCCCACTCTTGAGTATCTGAAGGCGAATTAACTCTGTACACAGTACACGTTCAAGTACAATCACAAATTTTAATACCCATTTTTTTATCTTAATGTAAATTCACTGTATGCGATTCCTTCTACCATATTGTCACTATCGTCATCATATTCACTGTAAACAATTATTAGGCTGATTTCCCAAAAATTTCTTAAAATTGGATAAGTTTCCCCAGATATTGTGGCAAATGAATTTTTTATTGTTAATCATTCTAAGACGTGTTTAACCCTTAAAGGAAACTTGGGGTCATTGGGACCCCACGGAAACTTAACGCTCAATTAGAATTCAAGAATTTTAAATTAGATTAAATTCAAATTCAAAATCCTGTTTAACGTCCAATACTCCAGTTAATGTATAGAATTCCTGAAAATGAAAACAAAGATCCAACGACCAATTTTGGAGAACCAACATAAAATGCTTCTATTGTAATTTCAGAAAAAAAAAAAAAAATTTTTTTTTTTTTTCTTTGGACAAAAATAAAAATGAGAAGGCAACCAACCAAATCCCCTTCCTTCACTTTTTTTATTTCTTCCGCCCTTCTTATTTTTATTATTATCAAATAAAAAATAAATAATAAATATTATGAATGTTTTTGTGTTGTGATTTGATAATAATAAAAATGAGAAGGACGAAAGAAATAAAAAAAGAGAAGGAAAGGGACTTGCTTGGTTGCCTTCTCATTTTTCTTTCCTCTTTTTTTTTTGTACAAAGAAAAAAATTTTTTTTTTTTTTAATGTTGTTGAAATTACAATAGGAGCATTTTATGTTGGTTGTCCAAATTTGGTGGTTGGATTCTCTTTTCATTTTTAGGAATTCTATACATTAGCTTCACGCTAAGCGTAGATCAAGATTGACCCTTTTAATTTGATAAACAACTTTTGATAACATTTTTTATGTATTTTGTAATAGATTAAGTATTTTCTTCTATAACAAAAATTTTCACCATAATTATTATGGGAAACTTCCTTAGGAAAGTTTCTTAAGACTTGTAAAACCTTTCCCAACATAGATTACTCGAGATAGTTGGGTTTTCCCCAATCTTTAGAAGATATTCCATACCATTATTTGGGGGAAAAAAAAAAAATACAAAAAAATCCAACTTTAACCAAAACTGCCTACGACATATTGGGCTGTAACCATCTTAAGCCTGAGACATTAATTATAAATAATAATAATAATATTTTTAAAACAATATTTGAGGAAAGTTCCCGAAATATATTGGAAAAATTTTCCCTAAAATATCTTGAGGACAAGGGGGATTGGATTTTGTGATAAAAGCACGACACTTCTTGTATAAATATTTGAAAAATAGAGACAACAATAGAAAACTGAGAAACGTTAAAAATCAAATTATTATTATTATTAATTATTCATATTTTCATCATCTCATTTTTTTTATTGAATGAAGGCAATATTCCCTAATTTTTCTGCAATTTATCCAATGTACAAAAAAGATGACGTAAAAATCTCCAAATGTTTTACAGTTTGTTTTCCAAATGGTATATAATGAAATTTTCTTTAAATGAACTGTATCGTTTTTTGCACTTCTTCATTGGTGAAATTTTTAATCATTTAGAAACTATTAGTTCAATATTTGTATTTCCATGCTAAAAAAGTTATTTTCCGTCTTTTCAAATTTTTTAATAATATAAAGGTGCTTTTTTAAATCCCCTTTCTTCTTGAAATTAGTAATTAAAAAATGATTTTATTATGTCATTCAATGGATTCTTTTGTGAAATAATAAACTTAATTTTCTTCCAATTAAATATTGATTGCCTTTTAGGGATATTATTAAAATTTGCTCCTACCAATTTTTGAAAAAATTTCAATTTGATTTTAAAAGAAGAACTTGGAAAACTTTGCAATAAATCAATTGGAATATATCTTTTAATTGTTTCAATACAGATGATTATAAATTTCGAGTCTTGAATTGCTGTTGTTAATTTAAATTTAAATTATATAGTTGGATATCTATTTCAAAATTGATTTTTAGCCTCCCATTCTTTTTAAATCAACTTTAATTCAACTTTTCAGAATATTTTCTCAATTTTCCTAATTATTTCCTCCTCAAACGTTCGATATCATTCATTAAAAGACGCTCATTGCCTGATACGTAATTATTTTGTTATCATAGGCCGATGAGATAAGGTAAATTAATTATTATTTATCTTTGACTTCTGGATGATTTGCTCTAAACTGCAAAAATCATTGTTGATTTGTGATCTAAGCTCGAAATCAGTAAGTATATGTATACAATGTACAGAAGGACGCAATATTATCTTGAAAGATATTATGACGATGATAAATTGTGCAATACAGTGTACTTAGGAGTAAATTATTTAAGCAGAAAGAATATTTATTTTCAGTATTCGGAAGAATTTATAATAAATTTGAATACTTTTATATTGTATTAGAAATTAATTTTATTTGCTATTGCATTTGGCCAAAGATAATGAAATTTGTTATCTGTGTAAAACTGCATCATATAACACTTGTTTACAATAAGAAAGACATCGACATACATTCTATTTTTTAAAGTAAATACATTAATATTAGCGGTAGCAAATCGCTCTCAAATGCGAAAAAATTGAAAAAGACAAAAAAAAATCTACCATGAACAAAGAAATGCGAATAAGAAACAAATCGCTACCATCTTATTAGTATGAGACTTGTAACAAATTCTATCTTTCGGTGTCTAGGATATTTCTATAAAATTCTGTATGTTGAGAAATCTTATTCTTCTCTATCAACAAAATAGAAAACATTGAGAAAAAAACATTGAAACTCTGTTAAAGCGTATTGTTACCAATCTTGTATCAAACCTTATGTTCCAGAATCTTGGAAAGAAAAAGTTGTCTTGCATCAAAAGCATCGTCCTCTTGCCTATTTTATTTTGAACTACGTGAAAATATTTAATACATAAACAGAATTATTTAGCTGTTACATTAGATGAAGTTTGTCGCAAAAGGATAATGTTTGCTGCAAAATATTCTTTTTGAAAGAAATGAAAATCATCTTAACCCTAAGTTTAACTCAAAATTCCATTTGTGTCAAAAAGTATCCTTTTGAGACAAGAAGACATTACTCTGAGTGAATCCTATCTTCTAAAATTTCGATAATTTCTATCCAATTCTATCATCCATCGACGAATCTTATATTTTTATATCAATAGTTTCTCATTAAAATTCTATAAAATATTATTGTCACAAGACTTTTATCAAATCCTATGTTGTATCATCTTAGAAGTTTTTATCCAACTCTATTCGTCGAGAAATCATATACTTTTCTATCAACAGCTTCTGATTTGAATTCTATCAGAATCTCGGAAATTTCTATCAAATTGTATCTGCGAGAAAGCTTTTCAAAATTTTCTGATTGCATAAGATTTGATAGCGTTTAAATGACAATATCTTGGTAGAAAAGTATAAGATTTCTTGAAGATTAGAATTCGATACAAATGTTTCTGGTTCTGGAGAATAGAATTTGATATACGTCTTGTACGGTTAAGATATAGAAACCCTTTTTTTGAAATGATGTTTTTTAATCAGATCAAAGTTGCATATGGTCCTGAAGCCTTCAAAAAGGTTAAATTACAGTGTGATATCAACCAAAAATTAAGAGGCAGTATCCTTCAGAAAAGGTTTTTGATTGAATGTCGAAGAAATGACGTTTTACCTAAAAAAATATTTTTCTTGGATAACAAATTTCGAGATTTTGCTTTTCACAGTAATTTTTGCAATAGACAATTTGAACATAATTTAAAGAATTTCAAACTTTCAATGCTGAATCAAAAGTGAATTAGAAGTATGTTTGCCACAAGATAAAATAATTGATCTTTTAAAACATCAGATTTTCCTTAATCGAAGATTGTTAAACGATGATAAAAAACATGAGAACAAAATTTTTATTTTGATTAATCAACAAACTAATATTCAAGAGCAAAATTTAAATTTACACAAGATTTTTGAAAAAGAAGATAAGGATCCTTGGTTTGTAAATTTGGCAAATATTAAAATTCCTGATTCAGTTACAGATATTCTCAGATTAGGTAAAGATTTTAGTAACCATGAGATTAAAAGTAAATCGAAACAAATGATGGAAATAGTCAAAGATGTTGAATCAAGTATACACAAAATTCCAATATTAGATCAAGATGATTTCCGAAACAAGGTTTTACACCTGTCAACGAGCTTTGCTGATAAAAATTGTTTGCACATTAGTAGTATTAATCGTAAACTTTCTGAAGGTTTCAGGATAACAAAAGATTTCCTTAAAACCAACCCTGATATAATTTGCATGAATGCTAATAAAAGCAATATTACTGTTTGTATTAAGAAATCAGATTATATTAGGGATATGGAGGATTTACTTTCCAATCGTGATAACTTTGAATTATTGAGTGAAAATCCGTTGAAACAATTAAGAAGAGACACTTTCAAGATTCTAGACAATTGGAGAAAGAAGGGACTTTTGGGAAAGGATATAAGATGGACTATTATAAATACCGAAGACACAGTTCTTGCAAGATGTTATGGTTTGAGAAAGATTCATAAAGATGGCTATCCTTTGAGATTGGTTATTTCAACTATTAACACTCTCACGAAATTTTTAGAACAAAACTTTAATTTGATATTTAAAGACTCAATTACAACTTTCAAATACAATATTAAAAATAGCTGGGAATTCCAAAAAATTATTATTCAAAAAACTGTTCCTGATGACCATGTCATGATTTCTTTGGATGTTGTTGCAATTTTCCAAGTATACCCCTTGAATTTTGGCAATTTTAAATAGATGGGATAATATAAAAACACGTACTCGATTAAGTCAAAAAGATTGTATTGAAGGGATAGTTTACATTATGAATAAGTTTTCATGGGTCTTGACTTTCTCTCATTTCTTGTTTGTTTATAACGGATTTGCCTTTTGACCCACATTCAGTTGTCAGGTATCGAGGCGATAGCGTCGTTGCATGCTTTCATATTGTGATTTGATAATAATAAAAATAAAAAAGACGAAAGAAATAAAAAAGAGAAGGAAGGGGATTTGGTTGGTTGCCTTCTCATTTTTCTATCCTCTTTTTTATTTTTGTGCAAAGAAACAAATTTTTTTGTTTTTAGGAATTGCAATAGGAGCATTTTGTGGTGTTTGTCCAAATTTGATCGTTGAATTCTTGTTTTATTTTGAGGAATTCTATACATTAACTTGATTATTGGAAGTTAAATGGGATTTTGAATTTGATTTTAATCTAATTTAAAATTCTTAAATTTCAATTTAAGATATAGAATTTCAATCAGAAAATGTTTATAAAAAAGTATCAAATATTCCGACAAATAGAATTTGATAGAAGGTTTTGAGCTTGCTTTTTATTAAAGTGGATAGGAATCTGGGATGTCAGATATGATAGGATTGGATTTTTATCAAAAAAGCATATTAAAATGTTTAGGAATTTGGAATAGCATATTTGATAGCATTCGACTGAATTTTAATCCAGAAACATTTGTAAATGTATAGAAATTATTGGAAAACTATCCATTTCTCTTTGACAGAAATAAAGCGAAACACTTCCGATAAACATGATTAACTGATTATTCATTTTGATAGACTATCAAAAGTGTTTGATCGAAATGTAAAAGAAAGAAAAGTACTAGACTTTTTTTTATCAAATATCAAACTTTTTCAGTAGGGTACCTACCAAAGTATAACAAAAATTTTGAAAATATGAAAGATATTGTTTGGGAAGAAATGCGCTAACGAATTAAAAAAAACGCAGAAAGAAAAGTCAAACCCTTTTTAGAATGATTTCATCATATTTGTATAAAAATATTTTATAATCAAATTACCTTTAATTTAATAAATGAAATATTAACATTAATGTATCTAGCGGAGTTTCTTTAGAAAATGTGACAGTTCACTCTGCCGCAACAGACACAACCGTATCTTTAAAAAATGTATTTTTATATACAAAAATTTGATATAATATCATTGGGGGAGGTTATACTGCTCTTTTGATCTGACAATTAGCTTCAGGATCCAGAAATAAAATACTTACTTACGAGAAAATTTTTTTCGTGGGCATAGTTCTGTGGTATCTTTACTGAATGGTTCACTGAATCGAAAACTCTGCATTTTAGGATAAGACTGAGAGGTTCACGTCCAAGTAGGCCGTCAAAACAATGTATATCTTTGATTCATTACGCAGCCGCTATCCAGGTAATACCGTGATCTGACAATTAGGTCATAATCAGGGAATTAGGCTTATGTAAAATATCATTAGTGACATTTACCTCACGTCACAGGAACCAAGTTCTTTTGAGAAAAAGAGCATAATTTATGATATTGCTATCAGTAATACGTTCTCTGATTATCAGAACACATTCAGATAAACTGCCATCGTTGCTTTGTTTATTGACATAACTTCATAATCTTCTATTCAATTTTTGAGTTTTCCACTTTGAAAGTATTTATTTTTTGTTGCTGCGATTCAAGTTGTCCAGTTCCGAATTTTTATTTAAAAAATAGGTCAGAAGTACATTTTATCCTCTTATTTCTTCAGAAAGTTGCATTATGTAATCTGGTTTCTCCTATGTGTAGCAAGTTTGTTTTAAATTGTTTGACGTATAACTTCAACTTTTTCTAAAGACTAGTATTTGTAATTTTATATTTTGCAAAAGAAAATTAATAATATTGCCTTAACCTAAACGATTCTTTCTTAAAAGAAACCAGTGAAATATCACTGATTACACAACCAGAAGTGTGTCACTGACAATCAGTGAGATTTCGCTGGTTTCTTTTAGGAGAGAATCGTTTAGGTTGAGGTAATATTATTAATTTTCTTTTGCAAAATATAAAATTACAAATACCAGTCTTTAGAAAAAGTGAAGATAAATAAAAAGGTGTTTGAATAGTATTTGTCTGAATTTGCTTCATTTTAAACTTAAGGATTCAATCAATAAATATTTTCCCTTAAATAATCAATTTCATATGGCCTCCCAGAAATTCTTCAAAACAATGTAAGTCCAGATCAGGCAATCAATTGATTGATTGATTCTTATCAATTCATTAATTCGTGTCAATCCTATTGTCCAATGAAATTCAACATATCGGGGGCCATTCAATTACATAACGTAATTTTCCGCGAATTCCCCCCCCCCCATGTATTACTTGAATGACCCTACAGCACCCAGTCTCTGGAAAAAGATAAGATCAGATAAAATCTAGACTACTTCAATGCGCAGTAATAATTCGATGACAATATTGATTAAATTTATCGACACTTATAGAAAAACTTTTACAACATGTATACGATTAAGGAAGAGGTACCTATCATGAGAAATATTTTAAGGGGGTTTTGAGATTTTCATTAATTTTGGAACGATAGTAGAATATATTTTCAAAATGTTTATATCAATGAATGAGCTGATCTTTTCAGAATGAGAAACACCTACTCGAAGTTTAATTTAATCCAAGAAAAATTATTATATTTATGAAAAACCGGAACGACCTATATGTAGCTATTATGAAACAACTATATTATGGAACAACAAAGAAATATGGTTTTTAATATTAATATAATGTATAGAATTCCTGAAAATAAAACAAGAACTAACGATCAAATTTGGACAACCACCACAAATTGCTCCTATTGCAATTCCTAAAAACAAAAAAATTTGTTTCTTAGGACAAAAATAAAAAAGAGGAAAGAAGGGGATTTGGTTGGTTGCCTTCTCATTTTTCTTTCCTCTTTTTTATTCTTGCCCAAAGAAACAAATTTTTTTGTTTTTAGGAATAGCAATAGGAGCAATTTGTGGTGGTTGTCCAAATTTGATCGTTAGATTCTTGTTTTATTTTCAGGAATTCTATACATTAACTTGAGTATTGGACGTTAAATGGGATTTTGAATTTGGTTTTAATCTAACTTAAAATTCTTAAATTTCAATATTAATATATGCCTTTTTTATATAATTTTTTATATTATATTGAACTAAATAGTACATGTCCATGAGTTTGTCCGTGAGTTCCAAAATAATGTTTTCTTCATAAATGATTTCTACCGCAAGTGGATTACCCAGGATAGGCTCAATACTGTCAGTGATCGTTGTTTCTACTGCGTTATCTTGAAAAGTTTCTAATAATATTGTCACGTTATTTTCTGGCGAAACAGTTTCGTAGGAAGATGCAAGTGGCAACAATTCTAAAGGCTTGTTTGAGACTTTAGTCGGGATTAGACTGACGTATCTAGCGTTTCAATAGTATTCATTTTAGGCTTCTTTTTCGAAGCATCAACTAGATTAGGGAAAAATATTTTGCGAAATTACACTCAAATAAATCATTGCTACATTCAAACACATGTAAAATAATAAATTAATAACTAAAAATATTTTAAGCTAAATAATACCCAGACAAGCTTTCTTAATCTCGAACCAATATTCGATCAATCCTCTCTTCTCAACGCAGCCAGTCCACAGTCGATTTGCCTCAGCACTTTCGAATTCTTGCAATAATTCAAAAGGTAGATTGCTTTAAAACGTTTCCACATGCCGTTTTTCATCTTCGCTGATGGCATTTGAAACTAAGGTCTCTTCAACTTAATTTTCCACAACTTTGGAAGCTTCCAGCGAAGAGTTTTTCTTTTTTTCTGTGCAGAACATCGTAATCGACTGCGTCAGGATCAAGCGGGGATAAACTGCAAAGTCCGAATCTATTCTGAATTGCCATTTTCAATACAACAGGAAATTGTTCCTTTCTCAATCTCATCACGTTATTCTGAATTTTCCACTGGCATACAATTCTTCTCCAAAAATCCTTGAATGGGTGAAAAAAGTCGATGTCGAGAGGCTACAAGATGTAAGTGGAGTTGGGACAAAGAGCAATGATCACGATGTTATGGGCTCTACAAAATGTAACTGGTGGGATCGTTATGTGCGAAGAATGATTGTCCATGTATATGATTACTGGAAATTATATTTCCTTGTTCTAAAAGCCATGGGTAAAATACATTGGTGATGTACTCGTAAAATGTTTCAGTTGTCATCCATCCTGTTTCGGAAATGCCGATACCCCAACCAGCTGGAAAATTCTCAAAAACTTTTTTTGGATCCATACTCTTTGTATGCATAGATCACCATAGGAGGTGCTTGTGTACCGTCAGCACTGCACATAAATGAAGCTATTAGACTTTCTTTTTGATTCACATCAACCACTTTAGAAACAGACCGAGCTCCTTTTTCTGCAAGAACTTTTTCAGGTTTCGGAGACAATAGGACATTTGTTTCGTCGGAATCAAAAATCCTTGACGGCTCTATGTTTCGCAGATTCTTGCTGTCTAATTAAGACCCTGTCTCACTGAACCATCCTCTTAAATCTTCTTCAGTGACAGCAGCTCGTACACGTGTTAGATGTTGTGCTGTTTTAACAGACAAGTTAGGGTGACGTCTCTGAAAACCCTTATAACAATGACGACCTGGCCTGCCGTCTTTAAAGCAGTCTCCCTTTTTGAGTGAGCCAAGAAAATCTGCACACTATCCAATAGATGTGATTTCATTGCAGAGTAATTCTTGTAATAATTTTTGTTGGGATTATCTATCATATTTATCACGTGACCGCTCTCAAAGTACCTCTTACCTCTAGCTAGAGGCTTGCATGTGCTGTAGTCTTCATCGTTGATATTTGCCTTATCCTCTTCGAAGTTTCCACTTTGATCGACTCCTTCCTCTCATAATGTAGATGGTGCTACTAAGTGTTTGTAAATACACCCGTAATTATAATTTTCTGGGACTTGATGATGCGGAAAGTTCATCCAAGTTGTTGAAAACGGTATATGATGCTTGTCCTTCAAAGCTATTCTTATAGAGCTTCCTTCATAACCAGCCATTTACCATTATCAATGTACAAATGTACCTTGATGCCGTTTTCCATACAAACCTTCACCCTGAAATAAAGAAAAATGTTGAATTAAAATTACAAAATAAAACCTTCATCAACAAAGTTTTATTACTTTCACTTAAAAGTATAGAAGCATCCCTTTTATGTAACACATTTTCGGTCATTTTGACTCTAAGAGGCCGCCCTGAAATATTTTAGATTTATATTCAGAAGTTGACTGCTAATATTGTACAATCATTTTAATTGATAGTCTGAACGATTCAAGAAATTTAAAATGAAATTCTCTCAATTCGATAATAGTTTTAAATTCAAAAATTAAACATTTCAGGACAATTTCACTATTAAATCTATCAAAATCGCAAAATTTAATATTTAAAGCCTTAAGTGTCAGTTTCAAATTTAATAATGTTAGATTTTAATATTCTACATTGCTTGGTTTCAATTTTAAAAACCCAAAATAGTCTGCTTTTTGAAATTCTTCGAAATCGTAGAATATGAAATTAAAAAACTCGATACTTGCAAAATTTTCACTTTAAAAGATTTACAATTAAACAACATAGAACGAAAAAGCCTCCAGGATAAATTCCAAACATATCTCATTGTCTTTGATGCCACTGTGTCCAGGGATCCAAAGTAGAATCACTCGGTTTTCCGTCGCTGGAATTTTCAGTGCCTTAAAGCACTCCTATACTAGTAGCGACTTAGCCGTTGTTCCATTCAGGGCCATTATAGCAGCCCTGCTGTTTGAGCAATTACGGGTGTTTCTTTTGTTGCCATTATTATGGCCATAATCTCAGATTTTAGGACTGTTGCATAGGACCCCATCGGGATTGTGAAGCCCTTTCCACTCTTTCTACGATATATACCGGCTCCTGCTTTTTCCTTATTCTTGGAGCCATCTGTAAACCCGTTGTCCCCTTCACTAGGCAGGTGTGCCTCGCAATTAACCCATTCCTCCTTCGTGGATAGGCTAACACGATACTTCTTGTCGAAGAAATGGCGAGTGGCTGTTTTGTCCCTGAGCATGCTCAGGGTCTGCCAACTCGCAATTTCGGTTGGGATTCGCACTGCTGTCGAGATCCTTTCGCCGTTTACTATATTTAATCTCCAAGCCGCCTTCACAACTACGGCCTTGACGGTGAAATGGAGAGGCTCCAACCCTGTTAGTGCCCCCAATGCCACCGTGGGTGTCGGCTTCGAGGCACCAGTGACGTCTCTTAGACTCAGTCCCCTGATTCTTTCCAGTCGAGACTTCACAGAGAACAATTCGACCCTGCTCCACCAGACCACCGCCGCATAGGTTAGCCTGGGTCGCAGTATAGATCCACATAAGTGTATCCAGCTTCAAGTCCCAGCTTTTCCCTATGGCTCTTCTAGAGAGATATAGAGTCGCTTCTATCTTTTTGCACTTGTTTTCCATGTGCTCATTCCCTAACAGCTTCTTATCTGGGATGACTCCTAGATATTTAGCTTGTTCTTTGATTTCCAGTTGCTGTCCTTCCAATTTCAGTGTACTCGTGGTTCCCCACTTATACCGTCTGGTGAATACAACCGCGTCCGTCTTACTCGGATTAAACGGTAGTCTAGTGTTCTTGCACCAAGAATCCACTATCCCCAGTGCTTGCTGCATTGCTCCAAATAGCGCATCCAGATACTGGCTGCGCACGACAACCGGTATATCGTCCGCGTAGCCTATAACGTCATCCACTACCAAGCACCACAGTAGGGGCGATAAAACGCCTCCCTGCGGACATACCGAGTCAACTGTTCCACATAAAGTGGCACCACCCTTAGCCGCTGTATGGTTCCTGTTGACCAACAATAAAATTGATTTTGAGCACAAAATAAAATGCATCTTAAAAATTCTATCTGTTTTTGCGAGTTCACATTTTGGCCACCTTGAAAAAAATAGATAGCGTATTACAGCGCAGCAGATCGCAATAGATTATATGTACTGAGAACGACCTAGTTGTCATTCTCAGAGTCTCACTTGGTTTTTTGTTGTTCCAGATGCCTGCACTGTAAAGTTCATTGAAAAACACATCGGACACAAAATATGCAAACCAAGTGAATTAATTTATATGTAATTGAGGAAAAAAGAACAGGAAGAGCTGGCGAAAAAAATTGCTCACAAAATTCGATTTGGTAACATTTTATATGAAATAGAAGAGGCACTATTTAATTCAAATTTACAAAGAATTAATTTGAGCCCTAGGTTTTTTATTTACTTCATTTCTTAATATGCATTTTAGAAGAAGATGATGATGAACTGGAGAAAAGGAAAGACAAGCTTCTTGAGACTTTTACTGCTATTATCAGAAGCACGACATCGGTACAAGAAATAGAGGCTCTTGAGGCAATCACATCGTCCATGGCTCAAGTTATTGCAGCTCTTAGACAAAATAACAGTTTAATAGATACCAAGTCTTTTACGTCAAAAATTGACTCAAGTAGGGGCAACATAATACACTCAGAGGAGGTTATTTTCTACGAAGAAGAAGCAGAAATCGAAGAAAAGACGTCTTGACAAACCAAAAGACTCCAGTGAAGCTAATGATATTGCTGTAAATCTTTTAATTGGAAGTACAAGCTGTAGTCGGCAAGTACATAATGCTTTCAATATTACAGAAGTAAAAAAGCGTAAAAATAATTTTTTTATTACATATAACTTCACTTTGATGTCGTGGTGTTCTGTTGTACAGGTTTAAAATGTATTTTTCTCACTTAACATGGAATTGCAATGTATGTCGAAATGATCAATAAATTGAAAATAAATAAGTTCCTTCAAACAGATACTAACAGAAGATTCTTTTCCTTGCTGTATGACATATGAGAATGAGCTGTAAACGCGATGATGAACCTGTTCCGAAACGGAGACGCTACAAATGATTATTAGATCCGAATAACGAAGCCTCTAACTGTATATTCTGAAGTAAAGTACATCACAATAAATTTTGTACTTGATTCAATTATGTTTACTTTATTGAACCTGTAACATTGAAATATTATTGACAAATGAAAATACCTTCATCGAAAGAAACATGTTTTGTTTGAAAGAGTAATGGGAACGAGTATCTAAATAAAAACTAAAAATTCGGAAAAGCAAAATTTTTATCGGAGCAAGAGCCAAATATTGTAAAAGCTTATAAAAGCATACAATGAAGGAATAAATCTAATATAATTTAGAAAATAAACATTTCAATGCATAATTTTTTTCCTAAATCAAGACATCTCCTTCCAAAAAGTTCCCTTTTTTAGAGAAATGTCCCCTTTTTGCCCTATTTTCAAGATATTTCCTCTATTTTTCATACTTACATACTTTTTAACTCTTATATCAAAAAATAATTGATGAAAAAAATTTGTGTTTGTGGAATCCCGATTTTTGGATTTCCTAAAAGCGTGAAGCGGAAAATTCTTTCTCACTATAAGAAACTTATTCTGTATTTTCTTAGATTAAAAAATATATATTTAGAGTTCGCTCAAGTGGCTTTTATGGTTAATATGCGACTTTTATGAGTTATTAATTATTTTTAAATTTTTGAATTTTTCTACGATATTCTTGGAAGTTAAAAAGAAACAAGAATCCAAAGATGCACAACACACTCTTAAATGTCTCCATTCGAAATAAAACTGAAAGATCGAAACGTTGGTAGATTTTTGTGATTGTTTTTTGATTGCGATTTAAAAAAATTGAAATAAAAAAGACAAGAGAAAAAAGAAGCTAGGGGATTTGGAGGTTGCCTTATTTTCCTTTCCTCTTTTTTCCTTTTTTTTTCTTGAAATTTGAATCGAGACGTTTAAGAGCCTTTTGTCCAAATTTGATATTTGAATTCTTGTCTTTTTTAAATTCCAAGAATTTTTTAGTTAAATTTGAATGTTGGGCGTTAAAGAAGAATTAAAATTTTGATTTATTCTGAATTTAATTTTCTCAATTGTAAATTTTTCATCATCACGTGTATCACTTCTTCACAAAGATGTGAAATTTCACCCTCTGGTATTAGAAACAAAATTTTGAAGGATTATTTAAAATCCATAGAGCATCAATTTTGCGACAAATCTTCAGATTTAAAGGTCAAATTCAGCTCTTAATTTTTTTTTAATTCATCGCTCAAATCTGGAAAATAGTAAGGAATTAAAGTTTTTATTTTAAACAATGCATATAAATAAATTCTACTTTGAACAAATAAGTCGTAATAATTTCAAATTGTGAAATCTTTCATAAATTTAGTGTTCAAGTATAAGAAATTTTTGAATATTTGAAACCTATTTCTTCTAAGTTCAGACTTTTCATTTCGAGTTATTTTCTTTACAACCAGAATCATTATATTGTATACTTTTTACTCTAAAATCTTCATATTGTTGAAATAAACCAGCATTTGAATAATAAAACGTGTTCGCCGATAATATGAGCTTGACCTTAAAAAATGCACCACATCAAAATCACATTATAATTTATAGGACATTTAATTCAAAGCCCGCCATTATACTCAACTCTCCCCTAGTTATTATACAACATTTCTGTGACAAATGTTAGAAAAATATCCCGGCTCAAGTAAGAAAATTAAATAAACTCGGGTCACCAAAAACTTTTGGCCCGGCACTGGTCGTTTCTCACAAGCGGTAAGAATTTTCTTGGTTAGTATATAAGGACCATTTCGACCGATACCCCCAGCGTGCGATATTCTGCGTTAGGGAAGTGCGTTGCGTGCATTATATATATATGTTAGGTTAGGCTATGTGTTCACAATAAGTTAAGAATGTGTCTCTCGTGTATCCTCCGTCCTTCCTTTCCTTCCTTCCTTCTGATATACAAAGTGGGTTAAATATGGAAGCCGCCCCTCCATATAAATCTGAATCTTTTTTTTTCGTGTTGGAAACGACGGCGCACTTTTTTTTTTAACGGACTTTATTTTCGCAAATTTTGAAGATTCTCGTTGCTAAAACTACTGTCCCGTACAAGAATTCTACGAGCATTTTCAGAACAATGCAGATAATTGTCTGCCGCAGAGTAATGCAGAGCATCTCTGCATTTTTTCTGAAGTGCTTCAATTTAAACAGTAAAGCAGAGACTTTTACAGAGTATTTGCGAATATTCTTTACAGAAAACTCGCTGAGAAATGCATGAGAATGCAGACCATTTTTTGAAGAAGAGTAATGCAGAGTTGTTCTGCATTTATGCTAAAGTGTTTCAATTTAAGCAGTAATGCAGGAGACGTTTGCAGAGGACTATTGCAGAGATATTATGAAGTAATTTGCAGAGAATTTGCAGAGAATTTTTTCCACCAGGGAATTTATATATTTTGAAAATCGGTTTTTTATAGTAAAACTTTTTTCATTAACATAATTCAAAGATGATACAAAAACAGAAAATATGTGTTGGTTCGAGACGAATCGATTGACCTTTAATATTAATACATTTTATTAAAGAGTAAGGAAGCTATGGTAATGCATAATATTTGAAAATACGGTTTTTCATAGTAAAACTTTTTTCTTCAATATAATTCAAAGTTGATGCAACATTATAAAAGATTCCTTGGTTCGAGAGGAATCGATTGACCTATAATATTAATATGTTTTATTAAAGTGTAGGGAAGTTATGGTAATTTATATATTTTGAAAATCGGTTTTTTATAGTAAAACTTTTTTCATTAACATAATTCAAAGATGATACAAAAACAGAAAATATGTGTTGGTTCGAGACGAATTGATTGACCTATAATATTAATACATTTTATTAAAGAGTAAGGAAGCTATGGTAATGCATAATATTTGAAAATACGGTTTTTCATAGTAAAACTTTTTTCTTCAATATAATTCAAAATTGATGCAAGATTATAAAAGATTCCTTGGTTCGAGACGAATCGATTGACCTACAATATTAATAAATTTTATTAAAGAGTAGGGGAGTTATGGTAATTTATATATTTTAAAACTCGATTTTTATACTAAAAATTTTCTCATTGTCATAACTTAAAGTTGATGCGAGAATAGAAAAGTTGTGTTGATTCAAGACGAATCGATTGATCTATAGCATTGATACATTTTATTGAAGAGTAAGGAAGCTATGGTTATGCATAATATTTAAAAAGACGGTTTTTTATAGTAAAACTTTTTTCACTAACATAATTTACAATTGATACAAGCACGGAAAAGATTCCTTGATTCGAGGAAAATCGATTGATCCATAATATTAATACACTTTATTGAAGATTAAGGAAGTTATGCTCATTTATAATATATGAATCATCTGTTTCTAACAGAGAAACTTTTTTCATCGACATAATTCAAAGTTGACGACGCATGAATAGAAAAGATTTTTTTTTCATAAATTTTAAAATAGAATAATTCTGACAATTTAAAAAAAAAATCATAAAGCTGGCAAAGGGATAGGGTGCGACAGAACTTTTCCCTTCCCTTTTCCAGCTCGGAAAATTATCATTTCGAATTCAAAATTTGATTTGTCTGATTTGTCTTTGTCTTTAAAAAATTTGTTGTATTATTTTGTAATTTTGTATTTTTTGTAAATTTCTATTTTTAAATTGATCAAAATAAAGACTGTAGGTAGTCTATTATTGAAAAAAATTACTAATGCTTCCTCTATGAAGAAGCAAATACATTTGCTAACGGGAAGCAAAGTGCTCGTGAAATGAGCACTATATAATTATATATACAAACAAAGTGGAAACACTCGAGATCGAATTCACAGCTAGTTTTAAATGCAATCAATTTACTTTTGTCAGATTTGAGAGATTTTATTGATTTAAACAAAATGGCTAATGCAGTAAAAATAATTAGTTTAACTGAGGCTAACGGCACAGAAAATTATTAGTAATTAAGGGATAAATATTTCTCTTGAGTGTCATATTTAAAAAAAATGTTAGATATAAATTAGTCATTCAAAAGTGAAATTTATCATAAAATAAAATTGATAAATATATATATATATATATATTTGAAAATTGGGAAATTTATTTGAAGAAAACTAATCGTCCCGCAAAAATACAAGAAGATGGTTCAATTCGTCTCAGCAATATCCCTAGAAGTTTGCTTTTGTTTGATTACCCAAAAAATGATTTTTTAAAGAATTAAATTGTTATAAACTATTGGGACCTCATTATAAACAAATCTGTCAGTCCGAAAATAGTTTCACACACATTAGTAAATTCTTGAATAAAATACCCCTAGGGTTTTTTTTTAATCACTGCGAAAAAATAATTATTTAAACTTTTTAAAAGTCTTTTTAAAAGCACAATAATTTATTTTGTAGACTTTTTCCATATATCACGTTGTTTTTAGTCACGTTGTTGAATACAAATTTGAATTTACGATTTCTTGTAACCTAGTGATATTATATGGTATTGGAATTTGTCGTTGCGCTTGAGAATCATTAGGTATATTAAAAATACTGATCGGCAAAATTAAATGGTTTTAATAAGCAATTAATAATTTGACCAAAGTCTGTACATTCTTTTACTTTATTTTACACGTATACAAAGATTTGAATGATCAATATAACAAATTGATTACTTTTGTATTAATGATACCATTTGTATTAACAAAACACAACAGTAAACTGTAATTTAAGTATAAAGTATCAATTTAGTCATAATTTTATTATTTATTGACTGTCGGAAAATTGTATATGTTAAGTTTCTTCATCAGGAAAGTGGGAGTTTTTGGAGGCTGATTTCTGACTGAGCAGCACGTTTGCATAGATGTGTTTTTTTAGCAACAAGGACTCTCGGCAGTTTTGTGCATTAATATCTAGCATATCTACAGTTTTGTATATAAATAATTGAAATTAACTATTTTTAGTTTTAATGAATAGAACATGTGCGATTTATTCAACCTAGCTGAAAATTCCTGCACAGGAACCTCGGAGGATCCTGGGCATGTTGCTGGACACGATTCTGCACACGAACTTGCACAGGTAATCTTGACAGTTCCTATGCAGAAATTTTACGGAGGAAACTATACATGAACCTGCACCGACAAAGGAACCTTTGAATGATCCTGTACAGGTTCCTTTGCAAAGTAAATTGAGGCGCGGGTTCCTGTATAGAAACAAGTATAGGGTCCTTTAGAGAAAGCCATCCCGAAAACTCATCTCGCTTACAACTATAAAGTTGCCTTCCTTTTATTTCCTTGAAGATCCAGCTCTATCGAGAGATCCACACCACTAGCTAACCTATGCGGATTAGTTCCTATCCAGGTTTATGTATAGGATCCTGAACAAGTGAAGGAACCTGTACAGGATCATTCAAAGGTTAGCTTGTATACAGGTTCCTTTGCAGGATCATTTACAGTTTCCTTCGCCAAAATCCTGCACAGGAACCCTCAAGATTACCTGTACAGGTTCGTCTCCAGCAACATGTCCAGGATCCTCCGAGGTTCCTGGTATATGAATTTTTAGCTGGGAAGAATGGTACTTTTCAAAAACTCCCTGGTGGAAGTTTCGGAATGAAATTGAGTCCGTTTGAATCCGAACAACTCCGATTCATTCCGATCGATTACGAAAGAATGCGAAATCTGTTTCCAAATGATTCCGACCATATGGTTGAAAGCTAAATCCAGTCCGAATGATTCCGTCCAATTACGATTGATTCTTTTTCAGTCCGAATTGGTGTCTCAGGTTCATTCCGAATGAGTCCGCGCAAATTTGAAAGAAATTTTTATTCCGTCTGAATCCGCCTGATACCAAAATATCATTCCGAATGGCATTGAATCATTCCGTGCTTCAATCAGAATGATTCCGCACCTTTCTAAATAAAATTTTCATTCCGCCTGAATCCGGCGCAATGCGTAAGCTCATTCCGAATGATTCCGTTTGTTCCACTTACAGTCCGAATGATTCCGTAGCGAAAATTTTCATTCCGTATGAATCCGGCGCATGACGCGAGCTCATTCCGAATGATTCCATGCCATTCCTCCTTCAGTCCAAATGATTCCGCACATATCAGAATGGAAATTCCATTCCGCCTGACTCCGTGACAAGGCGCAATTGATTCCGAATGATTCCGAACCATTCAGCACTCAGTCCGAATTATTCCGCATCGATCGAAATGAAATTCTCATTACGTTTGAATCCGTCAAATGACGCTAGTTCATTCCGAATGATTGCGTTCCATTTAGCACTTGGTCTGAAGGATTCCGCATCGTTCGGAATAACATTTTCTTTCTGTTTGAATCCGTTAAATGACGCGTATTCATTCCGATTTATTCCGTGCTATTCCGAATCAACTCCGAATGATTCCGCACTTAACAGAATACAATGTCCATTCTGTCTAAATCCGTCAAATAACGCGAGCTCATACCGACTGATTCCGCATAATTCCGAACTCAGTCCGAATATTTCCAAACTTATTAAAATAAAACGCCCATTCAGACTGAATCCGTCTTATGACACAAGTACATGCCGAATCGTTCCGAGCCTGTCTGCCAACATTCAGAATGATTCCGGTTTGATCCAAATACAATTGCCACATTGCGTTTGAAATTTAAAAAACTTAAAAACTTAAGTTAAAGAAAAAAAAATGGAATGGCTCGAAATTATTCTGAATTACACGGAATCAGTCGCAATGAGCTCGAGTTATTTGGCGGATTCAGACGGAATGGGCATTGTATTCTGATAAGTGCGGAATCATTCGGAGTGAATTCGGAATGCCACGGAATCAATCGGAATGAGCTTGAGTTATGTGGTATATATATATATATATATATATATATATATATATATATATATATGTGTGACGCGATCTGAAGAAAGACCCCTAAGCGGCCAAACGTGAATCTTTGAGAAGAAGCAGGAGAAGTGGCGACGGGCCGATAGAACGACATAGAACGACAATATTTACACGCTTGTACTGAATGAAACGAACTGGTTCGGATTGCATTTATAAAATTCTTCGCGGACTCGAACAGACTGGATTCGGAATGAATCGGAAACAGATTACGCATTCGCACAGAATGAAACGGATTCAGTTGCTCCGAATCAGACGGACTCAGACGGAATCATTTTGATTCCGAATGAGTCCGAAACTTCCACCAGGGCTCTCATATGTTAAAAAGTACAGAATGATGTAAACAGCGTTTTTTTTTAATATCTTGATTCCTCCCAAATGCAGTTGTACAGTTTCAATATGAGGACGGCAGTATTGCGTTAACTCTGGACCAAAGTCGGTCATAGTCCAATAGCGGTAGGGTATGCTCAGTAGACCCAACGAACCCGATGCTCTGAAGGTACCAGGCGAAACGCGCCTTGTTCACCGTGCTGCTGATATATACCATACTTTACACCACCGCGTACCAGTATATCACCAGGTTGAAGATCTTGAGGATTGTATACCACTAGTGCATTGTCCACGTATTCTGAATTAATTGAAATTTTCATCGAATTAGTCCTTAAGTGATTGACTCATGAACTAGTAGTATTTTAGCATTTCACTAGTGGAATATTAGAAAAATTAGAATTTTTAAATTACCGAATTGGGGAGATGTCATTTGTAGTCTAAAAAGCTGCCCTTCATCTTCGACAACATATTGTGCAACATAGTTCCTACGACGGCAGATTCTATCATTATGTTTCAGCTCGATTAGCGGTTGAAGTGGTTCTTCTGATGAAGCAAGAGAAATATGGTTACTAAATTTTTAATTTTATTTTTGCCTCCCAAAAATTATTTATTGGTTCAAAAAAATTATATACTGTCGACTCTCTATTCTGTCCCTCTCCAAGCTGTCTTCGTCTTGAAAGTTATACTTTGAGAAATCTTCCAGCTGTTTCACGAAATATTGCGCACGTAGCATATTGGATAGTGCCGTGCTCATGACACGAAAAACAAACCAAAGTCAAAAGAGGTTAGGTTAATATGTATTATGTATAAAATCGTATTATAGCTGCAATATATTGACGGTTTTATCCTTTTTAGTTATGTTGTGAAAACTGTAAAACTTTTTTTTTAAACATAACTTTGGAAGCTCGCGGTCTTGCAGTATTTTTAAAATTTCTAGTAATTAAACTGCTGCAAAAAAGGCAAAATATTACATTGCATTTTCTCTTGAATTTGGTGTCAGTGCGAAAACAAGTCATCGGATTAAAATAATTAAAGAAAACCTCGAAAAGAGAATTAAGAAATATGTCGAGAAACAAAGCATTAAGAAAATAAATAAATATTTTTTAAAAGGGGCTATCAGAGACAATTATTATGACCCAACAGTGATATTGTAAAAGAGATTGCTCTACGTATTTCCGAGACAGCTTGGAGATTTCTGATTTTTATCCCGATTTGGGATAGCATGAGAGACTGTATAATACAAACAATCTGGGCAATTTTGGTTCTGCCCATGAAGTTATCCATGTAGGGAAAAAACTAGACATTTTGGCAAAATTCTCTAATATTTGTTTTAGATTGAATTTTGGTTTTTAACTTACTTATTGAACGGCGTGGTATTGATGGTGGATGAGATGGTGGTAGAGATGGTAGTACATTCATTGATCCTGTAAAAAGAAATATAGGGATTTTTTGTTAACGAAATATAAAAAATTAAATGTATTCTTCACATTGTTTTATCATGCAAATGAAAAATCCAATTTATCATATTTAAGTTGTAAGTTTAATATTGAAAGCAAGAATACCGGTAGCTACGTTTTTCACGAAATTCTTAACTCTACTAAAAATAATAAGAAGGCCATTTTGAGAAATTATGAAAAGGAAATTTGAAAAAACGTAAACGCAACCTCAATTTAATTAATTATTAATTAAATTAATTGTATTATTTCTCGAAAATGAACTAAAGGAAACTTCAATTTCGATTTGTCATGGAAAACTTATCCTCTTGTTGTCCTTGAATCCAGTGAGAAAGAAAAAAATAATGCTTTTTTTCAAACTTTCATACGAGTCCAAACCGAACGATCACATGATACTCAACTTGATTATCAGTGATCAAATAAGTTGTCTCAGCTTTTAGACATTTATTGCTTTTTATTTAGAAGTTTATCTCGTTAACAACACGTGACGTAACCTGCCTTCAATTTAAAAACGTTGCCTTCTGATTGTTTGAACAAAGTTAAGAAAAATGAGAATGTTTTACAATCTTAAAATATTAGAACAGAGTTCTCATTTTTTAATCGAAAATAGCAATTATTGAGAAAATTTTATGAAAATGATTTGTCTTGAACAAGGATGAACTTGTGTGTCTAAAGAAGCTCATTTTCATTTTATAGCTTTTTTCTTACGCAAAAGATACTTTTTCGCATCTCTGAATCAAAAGTGTTAAATCTTAACTAATTATAATTAACTAATTATGCATATTCAGGGTCCTCATGCGCTAATTTTCAACGGAACGTGGATTTATAAAAAATATATAATATTTGAAAGGCTGTGAATAAATAATGGCTCGTCGTACGAGTAAATGTCGCCAAAGTAAAAACTTTTATCTTGTGTCAAAGATTAATGAAAAAATTTCAAGAAAATCAATTTTAGTCATTGAGGGTTTTTATTTATAATAATTGCTGTACACAATCTAGCGAGAGATTTTATGAAAAATAAACAATTTTATTAATAGTAGGTATAGGTTTCGCAATAGTTTTATGACAAATTATAACACTGGCGGGCCTGGATGATTTTTCATTAACATATGACAATTATAGACGATTTCATCTTAAAAATAACAATTTTTTATCAACAATTTACAGAGAGAAGTTTGCATTCGATCGAAAGATAATTATTTTTTCTTTCAAAAGATCTAACCTTCATATAGACAATGTACTTACGAACAGAATCAAGGAACACCACAAACGTGAAGAACAAGATTAAAACAAAAATCTTCATTGTGCTGTAGACACAGAGAAATTATTTTTCAAGAATAATAATAAATATTGAATATTTTTTACTTGTATATATACTAGCCATTATCTTATACTTGACGAAAATTCTTGTCTACGTGTACTTCGCGGATTGGCTTTGCGTAAAGCGTATTCTTATTGATGTAAAATAAACAAACTTTATACGAGTACAAATATCCCAGGTGGGTAGGTACACATTTGTCCAAAATCTCATTTCCTCTAAAACTCATTTTGCTGAAAAAATCACTAGAATTCGGTGAAAATCGTTGTACAAACAGACGTTAGGTGACGTTTATGAGCATTCTTGGTCGTTTGGATTTGCTTCTACTTTTAAATTATATGACAAATTAATATTAAAGTGACTACTGAAAAATAATGAGATGGATGGTTTTTCAAAGGTCCGTTCGTTATGGTAATCATCATTATCAATATTAATTATAAGTAAGCCTGATATTCCAGGTGATCAAAATACACATCCCTCTGGGAATTTTGTTCGAGAACTGAAACTAAAGATACCAGGATGGTTTTTTAAAGATCTCATTGTTCTAATAATTAAACCTGGTAGTCTAGGTTTTCAAAATGAATCTTCCTCTAAGAAGTAGGGTTGAGAACTGAAATTTGAGATACCTGGATGGTTTTTTTTAAACCCGGTAATTCTAATAATCAAACCGGGTGGTCCAGATTTTCAAAATACTTTTTCCTTGGGGAAGTTTGGTTGAGAACTGAAATTTAAGGTACCCGGATGGTTTTTCGAATGTTCAATCGTTCTAATAATTGAACTTGGTAGTCATAGTGTTGGAAATACGTCTTCCTTGGGCCAGTAGGGTTAGGAACCTAAATCCCAGAAATCGGATGATGTGAATCGTACCTTCTGGGTAGTTCTTATTGAAACCTCCCGGGATTATTCGGAGTGACAAAAGAGAATTGTTGTGAATTGCCTAGTGAAGTTCCAGGTACACAAGAATAACAAAGCTTCATCCAAATCATGCATGCAGCGAGAAAACCTAAAGGGAGTAATGATATTTAATTCTAATCCTTTTTTTGGTTTCGGCAGTTTCTTCTCAACAATTGTGTAACGTTTCAATTCAGTGTACGTAATTTTTCGACACGCTTATACCCTTGGCAGCTGATTACTGTTTACACCTGCCAATCACACGGGACGATTCATGTTTTGAGTGAAATTCATGGAATGACTCTCGATAATTAACTTTACTTATATTTCGCAATGATTGTAGTGACTCATAGAATTTTTAAATTCCGTTCTTCATTATTACTAAACTCTTTCCAGTTGGGCATTTCTATCACGTCACCTATCTTTTTTATTTTTTCAACTATTATTAGCAGCAATTCGTGTTAGTTTATTAGTCTCGAGTCAACAAATACACTTCGTAAGATTGCATGAATCAACCTTCGGGACGACGATTCAAATATTTTATTGCCTGTGACTACATTGAGACATTTTGTTTAAACGGTTTAACTTATTTAATTACTTGTCGTGTCAGTACAAATTTTTGTCATTCAAAATGTCCATAACACAAACTGAGCTATGCCTTCTCTAACAAATGAAACTTCCTAGTCGAATACAAAATTCGTTCCAATCGGTCCCACAGTACACACACGCGGTATGCTTCGGGCACGATTAGAGACGCTCGAAGCAAATTACTTGAAGTTCCAGCAACAGCATGTTAAGTTTTTGAAAGCGCCTTTGGAGGGAGAAGTCACATCTTTTAAGGATGAAATCTTCACCCAAACAGAAGAATGATATCAAGTTGCTAAGGGCAAATTCTTCGGTGCAATCGACGCTCTTGCCTCCGAGCAAGCATCTAACTCATTAATAAGCATTAATCAGCATGTCTCATAATCTTCTTCAAGGTCGTTTCTAAAAATTACCTTGCTTACGTTCTCTGAAAATTATACTGAGTTAACAGGAGATAACAGGAGAGCCGGCTCAACTCCTTAAAGACATTCCGGTTACAAACGAAAATTATAAATGTGCGTGGGATTTGTTAGTAAAACGTTATGAGAATAAGAGAATATTGATCAATTCTCACTTGTCTATTATATTTTCGTTAAAGCCTTTAAAGTCGGAATCCGCTTAGAATTTGAAGGATCTTGTCGACAGTGCTGAAGAAAAATTCAAAAGCTCTCAAGGCGTTTAAATGTCCAGTCGACCTTTGGTCACATTTCTTGATCTTTCATCTGACCAACTTACTGGACTCGAAAACTCGACGTGACTGAACGACATTATTAGGTGATACGACAGAGTCTCCTTTTTATGGTTCCTTTCACACATTTATTGAGGGCAAGGTTCGCACTTTAGAGATTCTTGAAGGGAATCCAGCTAACTTAAAGGATTCTTCGAATTCAAAGTCGAATGAAAAATAGCAGGCATCAAACTATGGTAAGAGAATCCGCGGCTCGAACAAGAGTTCTGCATCATCATTTCACCTTTCAACAGATCAAACTCAGAATTCTCATCAAGTTCGAAAAGGTTTCGGCGTTGGGCAAGCATACTTCTTGATGTATTGCGCTCAATTTAGAGCGATGAATGCAATACAACGAAAGGAATTCGCGGCTGAAAGGAAACTTTGCCTCAACTGTCTGCGTTAACATTCAACGAGCGAATGTCCTTATCAAGAACATGTCGATTATGTGATCAGAAACATCACACAATGCTTCATCAAGATGCGACGACATCGAACATCACTAATCAATCACCTTCAACTCAAGGAGAAGATCGTACATTGTCCAGCGTTCATAATCTCAGCATACATCATTTGAATCGACTTAGAGCAAAGGTCTATTACCTACAGCTTTTATCAAGATCAAGCCAATTAGATTCAAGTTGTGAATTAGGTTTGCTAACTATCAGTGCAGGACGTCCCACACCAACTCACGATGCAGTGTCATGTATTCTTACGCCACGTTTCGAATCAGACTTCGAGTATCCATCGGATGCGCTCGTGCTTCCGTCTCTTACTCCATACCGCCTAAGTTTCAAAAAGGGCAATGGAAGTTGGTGTTATCTTTTAGGTTTAAATCTAGCGGATCCAGATTTTGGAAACTCAAGAGTGATCGACGTGATCATTGGAGTAGACGTCTGTCCTTATCTGCTTCTTCCGAAGATTCAGAAAGGTCCCTTTAACGCTCCTGTTGCTCAGCAAACGTACTTCGGTTGGACCTTATCTGGGAAAACTACAGCAGATTCGTTACCTAAATCAATTGAAGAATCTTCTTCAGTACTAGGAATGCATGTTTTTGTGCAAAACACGGTAGCCTTTGACTTTCAAAGGTTTTGGGAGGAACGAGAGGTCCATACTTCTAAGTCCAGCTACTAAGTCCAGCCTTCCGGATGCTACAGCACGTGGAACGTCGCCTTGCGAGCAACGCTTCTTTCTTTAGGGCCTATGAGGAATTTCTCAAAGAATACGAAAGTCTTGGCCACATGGTGCCTGACACAGGGTCTTCTATTCGTCGTGACTCTTCTTGTTGCTTCCATCTTCCACATCACGGGGTATTGCGTGAATCAAGCGCTACTACTAAGTTGAGAGTCTTATTCAATGGATCTCAGAAGACTGAAGATGGAATTTCGCTCAATGATTGCTTGCAAACTGGAGCCACACTCTTCCCAAATCTACTTGACATTTTGCTTCGTTGGAATAGCTCGTATAGCTCTCTGTGCTGTCGTAGAGAAAATTTACCGACAAATCTAGGTACACCGTTAAGATCAGGATCTTCAACTGATCCTGTGGAGAAAATCGCCCAATGATTTAGTTCAAACGTTTCGTCTCATCACAGTTACTTCCGGTTTCTCTTGTGCTCCTTCTCTTGCTCTCCGTTTCATTCAACAACTCGTCCTTGATGCGGGTAAAAATTATCCAAAAGCAGCTGAAGTTGTACATCGAGGGACTTACGTGGACGACGTAATCACAGGTTCAGATAACTTCGAGGAGGCAATTTCTTTACAGAATCAATTACATCGACTTTTCACAGCGGGCGGCTTCCCACTTCACAAGTGGATGTCTAGTGATTCTGATCTGCTAGAGAAAATTCCAGACGAACTTCGAGCTTCGTTTCAGCCTCTGTCCTTGGAATTCTAGCAATCGTTTCATATTCTGGGCCTCTATTGGAATCCTCAGCGAGATGTGATAACTTTCGACGTCCAGTTACCAGCCTGTCCAGATATCATCACGAAACGTAGTGTTTTGAGTCAGATTGATCAACTGTTCGATCCGCTAGGATGGTTGAGTCCAGTGTCATTACAGCTAAGATCCTTATTCAAGCTCTCTGGCTTTTAAAGATCTCTTGGGCGATTCTCTTCCAAACGAGGCTCGCCAAAGCTGGCTTGCGTATCGAGATGGTCTTCGTAACATATCCTCAATCGGAGTCCCTCGTTGACTAGAATTCATTTCATCTTCTGGTTCCTGTGAACTGCATGGATTCTCCATTGCTTCGGAGAGAGCCTTCGCCGCGGCAGTTTATCTTCTTGTGACCTCTGATTCTTATACGAAGTCAGCTTGGCTATTCATTTCGAAAACTTAGGTCGCTCCCTTAAAACACACCTGGATTAACGGACATCCCTCCAAATGGAAGACCTTCATAGCCAATAGAGTTTCCGAAATCCAAGCCACACTTCCATCAGCAATTTGGCATCACGTTTCTTCATCAAGTAACCCTGCTGATTGTGCTACAAGAGGTCTCTCTGCCAAGGAGCTATCAGCATTTCCTCTTTGGTGGCAAGGTCCAAATTGATTTCTGTTTCCAGATCTTTGGCCACGAAATCCATCATCAGTTAATCCTGAAGTGGATTTAGAAGAGCGAACATTAAAAGTTCATACCTCTAGTTGTGTTCTAGCTATGTGGGTGCTTCTCCATAGCTACTTTTCTTTGGATAAACTTCTACATGCGACTGCCTGGTTACAACGATTTATCCGGAATTATTTGCAGCCATCCTGTTCAAAGTCATCATTCCTTGCACCTTTAGAACTTAAGCAAGCTCGCCTAGATTGGATTCCACACGAACAGCAATTCTATTTTGAAGCTGACATCGAGGCTCTATCATCAGGAAGGTCACTTCCTCCCGAGAGCAAGTAAGGTGGTTTAACACCTTATTCAGATTCCCAACAACTGCTTCGTGTAGGAGGTAGGTTGAAGAATTCACCCTTGGATCCTGATGAGAAACATCCTCTCATTCTCAGTTCTGAATCAACGCTGACGACTCTTCTTATTGATCATCATCATCGACGTTGTCTTCATGGTGGTGTCCAGCTCACTCTCGGGACCTTGAGGCAAAACTACTGGATTCTACGGGGTCGATAGGTTGTGAGGGCCTTTATTCATTGATGTTTACCATGCTTACGACTTCGAGCTGTAAAGCCTCAACAATTGATGGCAGACCTTCCAGCAATTCGCTCTACTCCGAGACGACCGTTTCTACATATTGGCGTCGATTATGCTGGACCCGTTTACTTGCGAACAACTAAGGGTCGTGGTTATCGAACATATAAGGGCTACATCGCAG
>CAKNYM010046389.1:37240-49025 GCA_932195095.1 Andricus curvator | reverse complement strand
AACAACTAAGGGTCGTGGTTATCGAACATATAAGGGCTACATCGCAGTCTTTGTTTGCTGTTCTACTCAAGCTGTCCATTTCCAGCAATTCGCTCTACTCCGAGACGACCTTTTCTACATTTTGGCATCGATTATGCTGGACCCGTTTACTTGCGAACAACTAAGGGTCGTGGCTATCGATCATATAAGAACTACATGGCAGTCTTTGTTTGCTGTTCTACTCAAGCTGTCCATTCAGAAGCTGTCTCGGACTATACGGCTGATGCCTTTCTAGCTGCCTACTACAGATTCATTCCTGGACGTGGAATTTGTGCTACCTTGACGAGCGATCAAGGTACAAACTTCACTGGAGCAGACGTCAAACTTAGAGCAATGATTTCAGCAGCTTATAAGGAGTCAACCATTTTGGCTTCGTGTCTCGATTCGTATGGCACAGAGTGGCGATTTAATTCACCAGTTGCGCCGCAATCCGGGGGAATTTGGGAAGCGGCAGTGAAGTCAGTGAAACACCACCTTCGGCGAGTCATCGGAGATACTACCCTTACATACGAAATCCATGTCAGATGTTCCTGATGTTACGGTTCTTACTCCAGTTCATTTTTTGATTGGAGTATCTCTCAACAGTATCCCTGAACCAATTTCCATTGACATTGCCTCGAATCGCTTTCCTCGATGGCAATTGTGACAATAAATGCTTCAGCATTTCTGGCAACGTTGGTCCTCGGATTACCTGAAAGAGCTTCAACCTCGTTCGAAGTGGAGGACTCCTTATCCATCACTTGAAGTTGGTGATCTCGCTTTTATACGTGATGAAAATTCACCAACCACAAAGTGTCCTTTAGGCCGTGTCATTGACCTTCATTTCAGATCTGATGGTCATGTGTGCGTTGTCTCTCTATCTACTGCAAGTGGCTTGTTTGAACGCCCTATAGTAAAATTGTGTCTTTTACCAAGAGCGAAGGCAAATGTTTAGTTCTCGTCTTAAAGTGCCGTTCACTTTCTTTTCGGTTGTGTTAGTTGAATGTTCCAAATTATTCATTTCTATCTTGTTCTGTTAATGACAGTTTAAAGCACTTATTCATCAGATCGTCGATAGAATATATTTTATTAAGTACATTGTTTTATTTTAAATTTACTTCCTTAACATCGACTTCTCCATTTAGACTTCAATTTTATATGTTTACATTTTAATGGGATTCTGATTTTGAAGTGTTATCGATTTCTTCTTTCATCCTTATTCTTTTATCATTGAGTCATATTCCTTCAATGAGTGAGAGCTTTTCGTACCTTTTGTAAGCAAATTTAGTCGTCGTCGAGGGGTTCACAACTAGAACGATGTACTTCAAGTGATTTCAGTGACTTTACACCAGTGACTTCAGCGAAGGTGACCTGACTTTACGAGTTGTTGACCCCTTGGTCGTCGTCCGAACGTTAAATAGATAACTTGTCTCGTCGTTTCGGTAGACACAAGTTCAAGTTAATTATATATCAATTTTAGAAATGATTTAAATATAGACAAGTTCGATTTTTTGAGCAATTTTGTTAACATTAAAATAATTCAGTTGTATTATTTATTCTCAGTGATCTGTCCTTTAATGTATTTGTCGTCAAGTAGGTTTATAAACATTGCATCTTTTTCTCACATAAACTTCTCTCGCTCGCGAACAATCCGGGTATTTCCAATTTCAGTTCTTAACCCTATTTCTCCCAGGGAAATCGTTGCGAAATATAAGTAAGGTTAATTATCGAGAGTCATACCATGAATTTCACTCAAAACATGAATCGTCCCGTGTGATTGGCAGGTGTAAACAGTAATCAGCTGCCAAGGGTATAAGCGTGCCGAAAAATGACGTACACTGCTTGAAGCGTTACACAATTGTTGAGAACAAACTGCCCACACCAAAAAAGGATTAGAATTTAATATCATTACTCCCTTTAGGTTTTCTCGCTGAATGCATGATTTCGATGAAGCTTTGTTATTCCAGTGTATCTTGAACTTCACTAGGCAATTGACAACAATTCTCTATTGTCACTCCGAATAATCCCGGGAGGTTTCAATGAGTAAAGAACTGTCTTGATATCATTGTATCACGATGCACATATGTTAATTGTACTCGAGAACTACCCAGAAGGTACGATTCACTTCATCCGATTTCTGGAATTTAAGTTCCTAACCCTACTGGCCCAAGGAAGACGTATTTTCAACACTCTATGACTACCAAGTTTAATTATTAGAACGATTGAACCTTCGAAAAACCATTCGGGTACCTTAAATTTCAGTTCTCAACCAAACTTCCCCAAGAAAGATGTATTTTCAAAATCTGGATCACTAGCTTTAATTATTAGAATTACCGGATTTTTGAAAACACCATCCAGGCATCTCAAATTTCAGTTCTCAACCCTACTTCCTAGAGGAAGATTCATTTTGAACATTTCATTTCTCGACCAAAATTCCCCGAGGGATGTGTATTTAGAATACCTGGAATATCAGGCTTAATTATAATTGATACTGATAATTACCATAACGAACGGACCTTTGAAAAACCATTCATCTCATTATTTTGCAGTCATTTTATTATTAATTTGTCATTACATTTAAAAGTAGAAGAAAATTTAAACGACAAAGAATTCTCATAAACGCCACCTAACATCTCTGTACGACAATTTTCAGAGAATTCGCAAGTCTCATTCATCGAATCCCAAAGCATAACAGTGAAGCGTTAATAATTTAACAGGCTAGTTGATCATCGAGATCTTTTAAATGGTAGGTCGATTCACCAAATATCTGTAAATTGATGATCAATCTCCCCCCTTTTATTTTTCGTTGTTAGTGATACAAAATACGAGTGATTTGAGTCAGTAAAATTATTCGATTTAAAATGGGGGGGGGGGAATTACATAATAATCCAGTTCCTCATATTATTAAAAATAGAACAAGAAACAATGATTGTCGGATTGAAAATGGGATCACCTGCGATTACAGATCCTTTTGTAACATCTACCCCATTGATTCGTGACCCCTCAACCTTACATGTGGATCTTAATGTGATGCAAGTAGGATTGACGGGAGCCAATCACGCAGGCACTATACTATACCACGGAAAAGGGCATAAAAATGTGAGGCTGCATACAGTAGGAATTGAACGAGGACGAGGAGGTGGACGAGGTTCAGGATATCCTTCTGAATATAGGGGAGGGGGAGGAAATGGCAGTCGAGGGGTTATCACGAGATCGATTATGCAAAGCCGAACATCTTTAATCCTGTGGTCCGCTACAAGTGTCTCATTCCAGGGCACTTCGAGCGAGAATGCCCGAATGGCAGCTCCGAAATCATTTGTTATGAATGTTCAAAACCAGGTCACATTGCTCGCGATTGTACAATACAAAATCTTCAAGAAATGGGTCAAAATTTGGTAAATATTGTAAAGCTCAGGATCATGTTATCGAAAATCGTAAAATACTTGTTAAAAAGGTAAAAGAAAACAAAAATGAGAAAAGGATGTGTTTAAACGAGTGAGATTACACCAAGCAGACACCAGGAAAAATTTTCCAAAATTAATTTGTATGCTGACAAAAATAAAGGACTTTTCCTTGTGGACGCGATAGCCGAGTTAAAAATAATACTTAAGGGTAAATTGAAAGTAAATACACACATTAGTGAAAACCCCTGATTAATTCTGTGTGGTATGTGGGGGAAATCCGTAACCACTCTGGGTGATGTACTTTTAAATATTAATGGGAGCCCTTGCTCCTTCCAGGTGGTTCCCGATGATCTTCCTCTTCCAGCAGATGGGATAGCAGGAATGCCATTCCTTAAGCAGGCCTCGATCCAGCTGAAAGAAATACAAATTAAGCATCCATGAGATACAAGCTGAAAAATATAAATTTAGTAATAAAAACAAGAACTAAACAACATTTTAGTTTACAAGTCGCGATTCCTGAGATCAATGAAATTCAGCCCGTTTGAATTCGAACAACTCCGAGTCATTCCGATAGATTACGAACGAATTTGAAATCTGTTTCCGACTAATACCGACATTAGGAGTAAAAAAAAAATTCAGGCGAATGATTCCTTCGGATTACGATTAATTATTTTTCATTCAGAATTGGTGTGCCAAGTTCAAGCCGAATGAGTTCGCAACCATTGCGCAGTCATTCCGATTGCTTCTGCGCCAATCTGAAAGAACTTTTCATTCCGTTTGAATCAGTCTAATAACGAAATATTATTTCGAATGGCATTGAATGATTCCGTACTTTAATCAGAATTATTTCGCACCAGCTGAATAAAATTTTCAATCCGCCTGCCTCCGTGACAAGGCGATAATTCATTCAAAGTAGTTCTGTGAAATTCCGAACTCAGTCCGAATAATTCCGCAATTGAAATTCTCACACTGTTTAAATTCGTTAAATGTCGTGAGCTTATACCAGATTATTCCGTGCCATTCTGCAATCAGTACGAATGATTCCGCATCGATGGGAATGAAATTATCATTCCATTTTAATCAGTTAAATGACGCGAGTTCATTCTGATTTATTCCGTGCTATTCCAAACTCAGTGCGAATGATTCCGCACTTATCAGAATATAATTTTCATTCTGTTAGAATCTGCCAGATAACTCGAACTCATTACGATCGATTCCATGCCATTCCGAATTAACTCAAAATGATTTCGCACTCAACAGAATACAATGCCCATTCCGTCTGAATCCGCCAGATAACGCGAGCTCATTCCGGCTGATTCTGTGTCATCTTTACTTTTCTTTAACTTACGTTTCAAACGCAAAGTGGCAATTTGGGTTCGAATCGAACCGAAATCATTCTGTTGGCGGAATGGCTAGGAACCATTCGAAACGTATTCGCGTCATAAGACGGATTCAGATGGAATGGGCGTTTTATTTTGATAAGTGTGAAATTATTCGCACTAAGTTTTGAATGACGCGGAATCAGTCAGAATGAGCTCGCGTTATCTGGCGGATTCAGATAGAATGCGCAGTATATTCTAATAAGTGCGAAATCATTCGGAGTGAATTCGGAATGGCAGTAAATCAATCGAAATCGGGCCCCACGAAAAAACACAAAAGGCATGCATAGCCGTCAAGGGTATGGATGCGATTTCGGTGCCAAAGTTCTGCTCCAGGGATCTCACTTTTACTAAGGTGAGACTCAGGAGCAGAAGCGGAGAAAGGCTAGAGGTGTTTATCGCCTCGGCTTATTTCCCTGGCGATGCTGAGGTGCCTCCATCTCCTAGAGAGGTGGAGGCTCTAATTCGGTACTGCCAGGAGAACAGGATTCCTCTGCTGTTGGGCTGTGATGCAAACTCCCACCATTAAGTGTGGGGGAGCACAAACAACAACGGCTGATGGAGAGATTTAATTGGATACCTAGCGGGCACCGAGCTGGAGATTTTGAACCGGGGTTATCACTCCCACATTCCAGATTGTAAACAGGAGTGAGGTTTTCGATTTGACTCTATGCTTGAAAGAACTGAAGAGCAGGGTAGTGTGCTGGAGAGTTTCCAATGAGGAGTCTCTCTCGGACCACAAATATATCTTGTTCCAGTTCACCCTAGGAAAATCGGCTATTTCAATGATCAGAAACCCCAGGAATACACTTTGAGACTCATATAAAGAGGAACTCTAAGGCAGGCTTGTGGAATTCCCTACAAGCTACGGTACCATAGATGAGTTAGAGCGCGCCGCGGATTTTCTACGAAGGGCTTTGACTACATCATATGACAACAATTGCCCTACAAGCACAATTAAGTCTAAGAAAGGAGCAGAATCGTAGAATACCCACCTGGGGAAACTCCGTAAAAATACAAGAAGGTTGTGCATTAAGGCAAACAGATCTAAGTTGCCTTCAGACTGGGGCATCTATAAGGTGACTCAGTATGAATACAATAAATATATAAGAATTTATTAACAGGAATATTGGAGGGGCTTCTGTGAGTAATCAAAGAACATTACGGACACAGAGAGGTTCCACAAGAACCTGGCAGAAAACCTGAAAGCTCACCTCGGGCTCATAAGGCTCGATGATCGTGAGTTTGCCAAGGACGAACAAGCAACGTTGAATTACCTGATGGAAGTCCACTTCCGGGGTTTTCAGCGAACTCAAACCGACCAAGAGGTGAAAGGCTGGTGCCAAGCAAGGGAGAAGGCCAATTGGAATTTCGCCGCCAAGGTCGTGGATATCAAAACGGTGGAATGGGCTGCTTGGTCATTCTGCCTCTTTAAATCACCAGGGGCGGATAACGTCTATACAGCGCTCTTACAAAAGGGCCTGAATTTCGTCGTCCCTCAACTGACAAAACTACTTAGGGTAAGCATTGCCCTGAAACACGTGCGATCGGCATGGAAGGATGGCAGAGTAGCCTTCATTTCTGCACCTGGAAAGGAGGACTCCACTGCTGCAAAATATTTTCAGCCGATCAGCTTAACGCTCTTCATCCTGCAGACGCTAGAGAAGCTGGTCGAGAGATACATCAGGGATGAGTTGCTTTTAGCCTCCCTGCTGCACAGAGGGTAGCACGCCTTTCTGGCAGAATGCTCAGTAGAAACTGCACTCCATGCTGTCGTGGCAAAATTGAAGCAGCAGCTGGAACAGGGAGGGTATGCTGTGGACACCTTCTCAGATATATAGGGTGCCTTGAGCAATACCCCTCCAGAAGTCATCTGTCGAGAGGTTTCGAGGTGTGGTGTGTCAGACCAGCTAATAAGCTGGATAGGAAGCATGCTGCGCTGAAGGCGACTCGAAGCCAGATGGGGCGTAGGCCTCGTTAGATAAATAGTGCCGCGAGGTTGACCGCAGAGGGGTGTCCTGTCACCCCTCCTGTGGCGCATTGTAGTGGACTGCCTCCTTTGCAGGCTAAATAAGGAAGGGTATTCTGCCTAGGGATACGCGGATGACTTTGTAATCCTAGTCAGGGGGGCTCATCTGGAAACGTTGATGGGTCTTACAAGGTCGGCGCTGCGCATCGTAGTGATCTGGTGCGACAACTCAGAGCCCACGGTAAATCCGGAAAAGACCAGCCTGGTCATTTTCAAGAGAGTATACAAAGTGTCCAAGGGACGCCCCTGTATTTCGTGGTGGAAGGCTGATGATCTCAGACTCGGTAAAATATCTAGGATTAATCCTAGATAGCAAACCTATATAGGCTCCCAAGAGACATCATCACACTCCTGATTCTAGATATGAGGCAAGATAAAATAACGAATCGCTTCAACTTAACCAAGACTTTCGGCGTCTGCATCCTAAGCAGGGCTATGTGGGAAGCAAATGGTAACCCGCTTCTTCAAGGGGAAATCTGGTACATAGATGGTTCCAAAACTGTAGGAGGATCAGGAGCCGAAATCTATAACAGCTTGGGAAGAAGGGGGATAGGGATCTCACTTGAGCGGTATGCTACCGTTTTTCAGGCGGGGGTCCTGGCCGTCCTTCGCTTTGCTGAGACATTATAAGAAGAAAATGCTGTTGGCAGGCAGATTAAAATCTGCTCGGATAGCCAAGTGACATCAATTGCAGTTGGGAAACCAGACATAACATCAGAGCTAGTTTGGGAATACAAAAAGGCATTAAACCAACTTGAAGAAAAGATCAAAGTGGCTCTCATATGGGTTCCGGGTCACACAGGGATCAATAGCAGTATTGAAAGGTATGATAAACAATTCCGCTCCGGAACCAGATGGTATCAAGAGCTGGTTGAAGAAGCTTCCTTCAACCCACCAGCATTTGGCCTGCATTTTCACCTCATATATAAAGTCGGGAGAGCCTATACGCCTGTTGGGTAGCTACTGCAGCGCCACCAATTTGGAACTATTGGGAAGAAATTTTTATTTCAATTCAATATTAACGAAAAATCTTATTGCTTTTAAATGATAGGATTGTTGGACAATCGGACCTGTATGGCGAGAAATGCACGAACAACGTGGCTCAAAAAAAGGCATAACAGGATGTCGGGAGAACCAGTTCATCGATAGATGCGTCTGAAAAGACGCAGTATCCCACCACCACTGCCTACCGATGGCCTGAATTGACTACCGAAAGCTTCCGACTCAACCTCCAATAGACTTATTATCTGTACTTATTATAGGTTCGCTAGTGAGGTACCGCACCTAGGATTATAATATCTTTGCTTCTGCGGTAAACCTTGATATCGAAAACATGAAGTCACTCATGTATTTTACATGGATGATCTCAAGTTCCACGCTAGAAATGCACAGCAACTAAATCTAGCTCGAAGGATTGTCGGAGAGTACATTTGGGATATTGGAATGGAGTATGAGTTGGAAAAATGCGCCAAGGTTCATTTGAAGCGAGGACAACTTACTGGCGCTAGAGAGATCTATACATACCTGGGTGTGCCGTAGAGTCAAGAATGGCGAGTTAGTGGAGGTAACGTTACGAACTTAGATGATATTCAGTACGTTTTCTGATGATACATTTGAAATGAATTAATGGAACCCAATAACTAAATCCAAGTATTTTTAGTTGAGAAGTCTACTATTATATTTCAACTATATATTTCTCGTTTGATATAATATTCCACTATTTGGTTGAAAATTTAATTATTTTGCTGAAAATCCAACTATTTTGTTAAAGTACTTTTTTTGGTTGAAAATTCACCTCTTTCCTTGAAAAATTAACTATTAAATTCACCTCTATGGTTAAGAATACATTTTTTTAACTCAAAATATAACTATTCCATTTTCGGTTGAACATTGATATTTTAAACTAAAAATTGATCTTTTCTATTGGAAATGCAACTATTTGGTAAAAAACTCATCCTTTTTGGTTAAAAATGCAACTTATGGGTTGTAAATGATTCTGTTTTAGTTGAGGAATCAACTATCCTTAATATAAAATCTCTAAACGATATTGTTGATTTCGATAGTCACGATTATATCGCTTTCGCCTGCTATGCGTGTGACACGAGGCATCAGTGCGTTAGAAAGTGATGGAACGTGTCACGATTTTGCGTTCTTCAGTTGAAGTCATTTGATCCCAACAGAGCCGCCTTGATCTGCGCTTGCTTGGATTGTAGTGAAGTTCATTGGGTAAAGTGCGCGTCTGTATTTGAATTTTAAATACGTACGTGAACTAGAGCCAATGAGTGCCATTCAGTCGAAGCATGCGCATGTCTTTCGGGATCACTGTTGGAAATAGTAATCGAATGGAATCGTAGTTCGAGTTGTTCGAGTGGATGTGATCCGCGTGTTTTATATACAATATGAATGAATGATGAAAGAAATAAAGTTGGTGAGTAAGGAAAAGAGTATAGCGTCATGGCGTGTTACTGTTACTGTGTTAAATAGAGACAGAGATAGAAAGAGATAGGATCACTGTTGCCAGCCCTTACACTGTAAATTCTGTAAAAGGCGAAATACATTAAATATATTATAAGGTGCGTAATGAACCATAACCTCAATTGTGATGGTAGTTTTTTAAAAAAATTTTTACGCAAACAAGAAATTTTAAAATTAATCATTTTTACGCTCTATAACTGTAATTTATATTATAATTTAATTATAGTGATAATATTGAATATCATTTGTGAAACAGATCAAACATTTTATAATTAAAAAAGATGTTCAAATTAAGGAATTTTAGAGGACTGAGCATATTTTAGGGCATTTCAAAAGAATCCAAGGCATTTGAAAGAGATGTTAATAATTTTAATGAATGCCAAAACATTTTAAAGGGTTTGAAATATTTTAGGTTATTTTAATAGATTTCAAGGCATAGATTTTAGTAATTTAATTGATTCAAAAGGATTTGAAATATTTTTGAGTATCTTAAAAGATTACAAGATATTTTCGGAAGCTTTAAAAAGTTTCGAGTAATTTTAAAATATTAAAAATAAATCTTTAAAAAATTCTGAAAGATTTCAAGGTATTTTCAAAAGATTTACATAATTTAAAGGAGTTCACAAAATTTTTAGAGGATTTCAAAAAATTTCACGGCATTCTCGAAAGCTTTACAACATTTTAAGGAATTTAAAAGAAAAATTTCAGTTTCAGTAATTTAACTGATATTATATAATTTTAAAAGATTTTGAGTCATTTACGAAAGCTTTTTAAAAGCTTCAAGTGCTTTTAAAAATTTCAAAGAACTGGAAAGATTTTGGGAATGTTTAAAGATTCGAAGGAATTTTGTAGTTATTAGAATAATTTAAAGAAATTTTAAAGGATTGGGAGTATTATAGGGTGTTTTAGAAGAATCTAAGGCATTTTTAAGAGATTTAAATACTTTCAACGAATTTCAAAAGATTTTGAAGGATTTGAAATGTTTTAGGGTATTTTAACAGATTCTAAGGAATTTTGAATTGATTCCAGTAATTTAATTGGATTTTAGAGGGTTTAAAAAATACCGAGTGATTTTAAAAGGTTTCAATTGAATATATATTTTAGAAAAATATTTTAGAGAATTCCAGAAGATTCCAAGGAATTTTTTATTATCTCAATAATTTGAAGAAATTTTAAAGGATTGTGCATATTGTAGTGTATTTCAAAAGAATCCCAGACATGTTAAAGAGATGTCAATAATTTAAATTAGAATTTTAAAATATTTTAAAGGGCTTAAAATATTTCAGGGAATTTTGAAGGATTTCAAGGAATTTTGTATTTATTTCAATAATTGGAAAGAATTTTTAAAGATTAGGAATATTTTAGGTGATTTAAAAAGAATTCAAGGTATTTTCCAGAGATTTCAAAAATTTGAAGGAATTAAAAAAAATAGAGGATTTGGAAACTTTGAGAGTTTTCTTTAAGATTTCAAGGATGTTTCATTTGATTTCAGTAATTTAATTGATTTCAAAGGATTTGCAATATTCTAGTGTAATTAAAAAAATTCCAAGGAATTTTCGAAAGCTTTAAAATGTTTGAAGTGATTTTTAAGGTTTTAAAAGGTCTTGAAATATTTTGGGGAATTTCTAATGGCTCCAATGAATTTTTTTTTATTTGAATAATTTGAAGGAATTTCAAAGGATTTGAAATATTTTAGGCTGTTTTTAAAATTTCCATTTGATTTTAAAGAGATTAAAAAAACTTCAAGAATCCAAGGAATTTCCAATTAATTTCAGTAGTTGATTTCAGAGGATTTTAAATATTTTAGAGTATTTAAAAATATTTCAAGGCATTTCAAAAAAATGTTAAGTTTTAAGGAATTCAAAAAAAGTTTCAAGGATTTGAAAACTTTTAGATTGTTCTGAAAGATTTTAAGGAGTTTTCAACTGACTTTAGTAATTCAATTGATTTCAGAGGATTTGACATATTTTTGAGTATTTTATAAGACTCCAAGGCATTTTCGAAAGCTTTCAAAAGTTTTAATTCTCAAGTAATTTAAAAATATTTCAAATAAATATTTAAGGAATTTGAAAAGACTCCAACGCATTTCTAAGAGATTTCAATAATTTAAAGGAATTTCAAAAAATCGTAAAGGATCTGAAAACTTCTAGAGTGTTTTAAAAGATGTCAAGATGTTTGTTCGAAAGCTTTAAAAAGTTTAAAGTGATTTTTAAAGAAACTAAGGATTTTTTTGTTATTTCAATAATTTGTAAGAATTTCAAAGGATTGGAGATATTTTAGGGTGTTTTTAAAAAGTACAAGGGATTTTGGAAAGCTTTAAAATGTTTCAATTGATTTCAAAAGATTTCGAAGTATTTGGAAACTTTGAAAGTATTTCAGAAGATAATAAGAAATATTTAATTGATTTCAGAGGATTTGAAATATTTTAAAGTATTTACTAGGAATCTGTATTATCATCGGAGATGGTAACGATCGATCCG
>CAKNYM010046389.1:0-37230 GCA_932195095.1 Andricus curvator | reverse complement strand
TCTTTCACTCCGCTGGGATTCGAACACCAGGTCAACTGATTTCCGGTTCAAGAAAATTTGCATGGGGTATTGTATCAAAGAGTTTCCTAAAATTTCGAAAATATAGATCGATTTTATAGGACCTATGGTAGGTTTCAGGATATATTAAAAGATTCCAAGGAATTTTCAATTGATTTCGGTAACCTGATAGGATTTGAAATGATTAAAAATATTTCAGCGTACTTCAGAAGATTCCGAAGCACTTTGAAGAGATTTAAAAATTTTAGGCCATTCCAAAAGATTTTAAAGTTGTTGAAATATCTTAGGGTATTTTGAAAAGATTTCAGTAATTTGAATTGATTCAACTCTTCCTCTTTTTTCCTTTGTTATTTATTTTTCTTGATTTTTTTTTAATTCACGTGAATTCTTCAAAATTCAGTTAGTTCTACTTAATTCAACGTATTTTTTTAAATTTCATTTGAGTTTTCGTTTAATTTATCTTGAAGTCGGCACTTCATCAAATTCTTTTGAATATCCTAGAATTTTTCTAAACTCATTTAAATCTTACTGAATTCAATGCATTTTTTCATATTTTTCATCTCTCTTAAATTTCACTAAATTCACTCCAATTAAACTGAAATCAAGGAAATTTTGGGGATTTTTCCAATCTTTCTGAATATAAGTTGAATTGTTTTGAAGTCTTATGAAATTATCCTGCATTAGTTAAAATTTACCTGGAATTTTTTTAAATTTCATCGAGATCTTTGAAATTCTTTGAAGTTCAAAAGGACGTGGGACACATTATCATTAATCCTCATTAGTCACTGTTAGTCACTTTTTGGATTGGGAATTAATAGCTTTTGGTCACTATTTTTGTTTAAATATATATTAAACAATAATATATATTTTAAAGTGTTTTTAAAGATTTTAAAGAAAAGAATTTTTCAGGACTTCGGAATATATGAAACTATTTCATAGGACCTGCAAGTTTTCAATATATTTTTAAATATTTAAATGAATTTTATGAGATTTCTGAAGATTTCAATGATTTTAATGAATTCCAAGAGCTTTCAATGTATTTGAATAAATTGTCCAGGATTCAAGAAAATATTATAAAATTTCATACAATTTCACGGGATTTTATCATATTTTAATGTATTTTAAAGAATTCATTCACAAGAAGTGAGGGATTTTGTAGGTTTTTACAGATTGGAAGAGATTTTGTAATATGTTTTTACAATTAATTTGAATTCATTTGAAATTCACCATGAATACTCATTCATTCAGAATTCTTTTATTATCTCTTTCGAATTTTTTTAATTTACCTGCATTCTTTTAATTTAAATCAATTCTATTCAGTATTTTTCTGAAATCATTTTAAACTTACGATAAAAATGTTAACGTATAAAAAAGTTATACAAAGAGACAACTTAAATATTTGTTATCATATTTCTTAAAAAATGAAAGATTGGTAATTACTGCCATTATTCTATGTACCATTCATTTTTTTTCAATTTTGTACAACTTATATAATAAAAAAAATGAATATTATTCGTAGTAATTATCAAATTGAAATTTATATACTCATATACATATTATAACGAACAATTCACAATACACTTTAGAAATTACATTTCTTTTAATTTATAAAATAACAAAATTTATTACGGCTATATAATTTACAAATAAGTTAAGTGTTAAACAAATTTAGGAGTCAATTATAATAAATTGAATTATAATTATATTCACAATTTTTACAGGATGATAACGATGGCAGAATTTACCTACAAATAAATTACGAAAAATTTATCACTCCTTTAACAGAGAAAAAAAATTAAAATAAGCTCTTTATTGGAACTATAGCTATAATCCTGTGGTGCCTATTTATTATTTTTTTTAAATATTTTATAACATTAATTAAATATAAATAAAATAGAAAAAAGAAGTATTTGGTTTATTCTTTTTCATACAAAAAAAAGTAATAGGCGCGCGCAAGACTACTAGTTTCGTTGAAAATTCGTCTTTTCTGGTTGAATTCAACTTTTTGGTTGAAACATCAACTATCACATGTTTCGTTGAGATTTCATCATTTTTGTTTAAAAAATCGACTAGTTTGTTTAAAGTTGAACTAATTGAAAAAAATATATCCTTTTTAGTTGAAAATCCATATTTTAGATTTGAAAATTCAACTGTATTATAGAAAATTCGTCTTTTTGGTTTGAACATTCAACAATTTGATAGAAAATTAAACTATTCGATTCAAAATATTTTTTTTTTGTAATTTCATATTTTTGTTTCAAGATACAGCTATTGGATTAAAAATTAAACTATGTGGTTAAAAATTTATTTTTTTGGTGAAAAATAAACTTTCATGTTGAAGAGTCATATTTTCTGGTTGAAAATTTAACTGTTTTCTAAATAAATCGTTTTTTTTTACTTCAAAATTCAACAATTTTTTCGAAAATTGATGTATTTTGTTGAAAATTTATCTTTTTGGTGGAATTTAATTCTTTATGGTGGAAAATTCATCTTTTTGGTTGAAAATTTAACTATTTAGTTAAAAATTCATCTTTTTTGGTTGAAAATTCAACTACTTTATTGAAATTTAAACTACTTTGTGAAACAAAATTTTTTTAATTAATTGTTTACCTTAAAATTTAACTGCATTATTTTTGGTTGCGAATTTATTCTTTATAGTTTTTAAATTCAAATGTTTATTAGACAATTCATGTATTTTGTTGAAAATTCATCTTTTTGGTTAGAAAAATAATTTTGTTGAAATCAACCTCTTAAAAATATGATTTTTCTGTTAAAAACGAATTTTTTAAACTAAAAATTTGATGATTCCATTTTTGGTGGAAAAAATGTTTTTTATTAATGGAAAATTCAACTATTTGGTTTAAAATTAACCTTTTATAATTTCCAATTTTTGTTAAAAATTTGAATTTCTTCCCGTTCAAATTAACTTGTTTAAAATTCGTCTTTTGGTACAAAAGTCATCTTTCTTGGTTGATAATTCATACGGAGAAAAATTGAAGGTCAGTTTGGCCATCTAGACGTGCAAACAGTCTATATTGCAGGGTCAACTATAGGACAGCCCATGAAGATGGCTAAAGCGACTATCTATGGAAGGTTAAAACAAGAGGTTCAAATCGATCATCCCAGAGTGTCGACTTGGTCATCTCGGACGGTCGACTCAAGCGACATAGAGAGGCGAACCGATCATCACAGAGGGCGGAATTGATCATTATAAAGGGTCGAATCGCCAATCATAGAGGGTCGATTTGGTCATATCAATGGTCGACTTGATCTCCTCGGGCAGTCAACCTGGCCATCTTAGGGGGTCGATTTCATTATCCTACATTTCCTATATTTGTTGTCCTTTTCCTGCTTATTCCAGGCTCTATCTTATAAGAGACTGGAAATTATAAAATTCAGTGGAACCTATAAAACCTGAAAATTTATATGAAATACATTAATTCTGAAAGCATTTTTTATTCTTTTTGGAGAGCGAGGTACATGAGACATAATTTGATATGCAAAAATAGTGCACGTTGACAATACATTTTTTGGAGCACGAAAGCTCACTTTATTTTGCACTTGTACAAAGATTTGAATGATAAAAATATCAAATCGATTACTTTTGTATTAATGATACATTTTGTATTATTAAAACTTAACAGATAGTTCCCAGTGGGCACAAAACCATGAACATCCCAAGAACGTCCTTGGAACGTTCCTAGGACGTCCAATGTCAGGCCAATCAACGTCTCTAAGACGTCCAATGTCCTAAAGATGTCTTAAAGACATAAGACGTTCTCGGGACATCTTTCGTACTGACATTAGACGTCTTAAGAGCATCCCTAGGATGCCCAAAAGACATGTTTCAAAAGTCTTAGGGATGTCCCGAAGACGTCTCTAGGACATCCTTAATTTTTTTGCCCACTGGGTTGTAATTTAATTATAAATGAATAATTTCATTATAAGTTCATTATTATTATTTTATTTTTATTGTAAACGAGTTTCACTGGATATCCTGGTTCGCTCCAAATGCAGTTGTATAGTTTCGTTGTCAGGATGGATAGTATTGCATTAAGCAATCGGGTGGACCCATGGAACCTGTTGAGCAAGAGGTAGCATGCGAAAGTGGAACCAATCTCTGTCAAATTTTGCATAGTGACGCCCATTTCGTACCAGTATGTCACCAGTACGCAAAATATTTGCACTGACTTCCACTGCCATACGGTTGCTGCGGTTGAATACTGAGTTCGTGCAAATGTGTATTGAATTAGTAATTAAGTAGTTGACTCACGAAATAATAATATTTTAGCATTTCGCTAATGGAAGATTAAAAAAAACAGAATTTTTAAATTACCCATGTTGCCAGTTCGAGGATCTAGTTTAAAAAGCTTCCCAAATATGTATACAACATATTCTGCAACGTAAAATTGACCACGGCAGACTTTATCGCCATTATCCAGCAGGACTATCGGTAGTTCATCACTTGATCCCTCCCCTGATGATGTAAAAAAAATATAGTTACTATATTTAAAATTAAAAAATTCATTATCTTATAACTACTAAATTACACTAAATTGCGAGAAAAAAAATGTGAAAACGAATTTTTGAAAAAATATAAATATAAATAAATATAAATAAAATAAATAAAAAATAAAAAAAATATATAAATAAATATAAATATAAAAATTTGAAAAAAAAAAATTCTTCAGATGATTCGACAAATTGCTCATTACTTCACTGAGCTTGATATGTACTTTTCAGGGTTAACGTGATATTAATAAGCCTTAGCACACTGGGCGGTGAGATAAATATTTTTGAAAAATTGGTCAAAGTAGGCGCTGAGCGCCTACAAAGAAGGGTTTCGTGTCCTATTAAGACGTTAATTAAGTCTTAATAAAATCTGTAATGAAAATTTTCTAAAATTTTTTAAATAAAATTTGTTCAAAACAAATTTTTTTTGACAATATCTCCATTGAAGTGGAATGTTGCTATGATGAAAACCCGGGTTCACCCGAGAACAAGATTTAAAAAAAAATTAATAATAATATAATAATGTAATAATATAATATATGTATATAATATAATTTATAAATATATATATATATATATATATATATATAATTAATATAGGAATTAATTAATTAATAATAATTAATATTTATAATAATAATATTAATTAATATTAATAATCATTTTTTAATTTAATGATTTTAATAAATTAATTTAATTTTCTAATTTTTTTTTAACATAATAACCCTTAATTCGGTAAATGAATATTCTACTTACATTGAGCATCAAGAAACGGCACACACGTGAAGAGCAGCGTTAGGACAAAAATCTTCATACTACTGTAGACACAGAAATTATTAGTAAAAAATGTCTCGAAATGTAACTGAATGGATCTTGAATATTTTTTACTTGTATATATAGGTCAGGCCTGCCCGGAGAGGGTAAATCTTCTCAAAGGCCACGTGTTTGAGTTCCACAACCACTTCCCCTTGCTCAGCTCCGAGGCTTGAGGTTGTGGTCGCTCTCGTGAACTTGAATGAGTAGAGGCTAGTGGAGGTGGAAAATCCCATCTGACAAAAAGGATATTTTGGTGAAATTTCCCCTCTCTGGGCAGGCCTGTTGGTATGGACAGAACACCTCTTCCTTTTCTACCTTCAACAGTCAAGTTTGTAAGACTTTCGCTATCGTTCCAAAAACCTAGACTACAACCTTGGCCATAAATTAAACAAACTTGTATTTACGATCGAAAGGGAATGTGTTTTCTTATTTTCGAGAGCCCTTTTAATTGAGGCAAAACAATTTTAACCTTAATTTTTCGAAAGAAATCTCCTCATTTAACTTTGGTGCAAAAGGATCTTTTTTTTAATATTAGCATTTTTTAGAAATGTATTTTTTTTTAAATTATTTCTTATCCTGTTTGGAAAATGTAATAATCTAAATAGATTGGTTCAGAGTTAACCACAGTAAACAATGTTATTAATGGTATATATTTAGGTTTTGCAACATTTTTGGGGAAAACCGTGACACTGGTTGGCCTGGATGATTTCTTATCAACAAATGAATAGTCTACTATTTTTATCTTTCAACTCTTTAGCGGCCTCTGTTGCAGCTGAGCAACGTTCACTATTTTCGATTCTTTTTTTTTAATGTAGCAAGCTTAGAATTCCGAAAATAAATACGTGGATTAGATCAAATAAAAAAAAATTGTTACCAATTAGTTACTTTCTCAAAGAAATAGTTTAATTTTTAACAAAATAGTTGAATTTTTAAACAAGAAAGGTAAGTTTTCAAATAAAAAAGATAAGTTTTCATACACAAATGGAATAGTTATATTTTCAGTTTCAAAAAATAATTTTGAGCAAAAAAAAAGAACTTGCAAAAAAGAAAATTAATTTTTTATCAGAAAAGACGAATTTTTAAAAAAATAGATGAATTTTCCACAAAATAGTAGAATTTTCCTATTAACACTATGAATTTTCGGCAAAAAAGTTGAATTTCTACCAAGTACTTGTTTTTAAAATAAATAGTTTAATTTTTAACCAAAGAGTTAAATTAAAAAAATTAAATATTCAGTTTGAAAAATTAATTTTTAACAAAAAAAAACAAACATTTTTACCAAGTAGTTAATTTTTCAAATAAATAGTTTAATTTTTATCTAAGAAAGATACATTTTCATCCAAAACTATAATAGATATATTTTCAGTTTAAAAAATTAATTAAAAAAAAAACGAATTTTCAAAAAAGAAAATTAATTTTGTGCCAAAAAGAAGAATTTTCAGCAAAATAGTTGAACTCTCATCACAATACATGAATTTTCAACCAAATCGTTTAATTTTCAAACAGAAAAGATCAATTCTCAATTAAAAATATAAATTTTCAACCAAAATGATGAATCTTCAAAAAAAAAAATTGATTTTCAACTTTTAACCAGGTAGTTGAATTTTCAAACAAAAAAATTAATTCCCAACGATAAGTGTAATTGATGATATTTCAACCAAAAAGGATTTTAATTTAAATCAAAAACAATTGAATGAAATAAAAAAATACTAAAAAACAGGAATTTTCAACAGAATACACGGATTTCAAATAGAAAAGATAAATTTTTAACCAAATAGTTGAATTTTTATCTAACAGAAGAAGGATAAATTTTCAACTAGAAATGTAATATTTAAATTTTCAGTTTAAAAAAAGTTAATTTTCAACCAAAAAAAGAAATGAATTTTCAACAAAATAGTTGAATTTTCAACGGAAAAGATGAATTTCAATTAAAAAGATAAACTTTTAACAAAATAGTTCAACATTCAACCAACCGGTTGAATTTTTTACCAAAAAAGAAGAGCTTGTAACAAAATAGTTGCATTTTCAACAAAATAAATCAATTTTCAATCAAATAGTAGAATTTTTAGCCAAAACAAAAAATTCATCATTTAAGTTGAAAGTTGATCTCTCTGTTTACAAATGTAACTATTTTTTTGAAAATTAGTTATTTTTTTAAACAGAAAATGTAACTATTCCAATTGAATGCCATATTTCATTATTTTAGTTGGAAATTCATCTCTTTTTAGTGTAACGTGATGACTAGCCACCCGTTATGGGTCCTTCCCCAGCTTTTAAGAATTACATAATTAAACATTAGACCGTGATTATTCTCATGGCCGGCACGAGCTCAAAATAGAACATAATTTAGAGATAAGATCTGATTGTAATCTAAGGTGTGTTGAATGAGAGCGAATTTATTTTCTTATATTATTTTAGGAGAACAAATAGAGAACGAGCTATTTAGGTTAGAATTTTTCGACTAAATTTTATGTAACCTGTTACTACTAATTAGGTTAGATTAGGTACCTGCAGTTATAAGGTAAGGAGGACCTGACGTCCGGCACCAATCTCGAGAATCACAGAGTCCTTTAAAATGGAAAAATTCGGCAGGGAAAAACACTGCCACCAAACTCAAACCACCCACACTCAAGACTGCCCCCAAGCTTCACGTCACTCTCACGCATCCACGTATCCGGGACCAATTGGCCAATTGGGATGTCGAGCAATCTACTACGTAATAATCCCTGTCTCAAGGATCAATAAAAGGCAGCCATCTTACACCGGCCGGCGTTCCACATACCGGAACGGTGGTCCGATTTCCATCGATCAAAGTCCCAGAAATCCAACTGAGGAGGGCAGCACAGACTGGACCGAGAATTGTGGCGCGAGCGGCCATCGAGGAGTTACGAGTATTCGAGGAGGACGATTGATAACTGCCAAATTATTCGGAAGAGTCTATTTTTCTGCCGTTACTGGCGGCATAAAAATCAAGAGGACTCTGTGATTCCAAAGTTTAAGGTAGGCGTCATATCTTACGTTCTCCATTTTATTCTAGGGTTCATGAGATTATGCGAGTTTTTTTGAGTTCTTTATTTGTATAGTTTTTGAGGTTGCTTAGACCAAAAACTCGATGGGAAAGAAAAATGTCGCGTTCAGAATAACTTAATTGATCTATTACTCAGGCAGACACCATGTTTGATGTAGTGGACCTGTTTCTCTGGGACAAATTTTTAATTTAGGATTAAGCAATTAGTAACTAACTGTAACTTTGATTCTTAATAAGCAATGTATTAGTGTGCCTCAAGAGATTCTCATTTTTTTTACAATCTTAGTACACGGAAAGTTAATCATGGTTTGGGTCTAAAACCCTTTTTTTGTAAATTCACAGGTTATACCTTTTGTATCAATACTATTCTTAAATTTAATTAAACTTGACATAGTCTTTCCTTTTCTAGTCCATTCCACGACTGCAATAGGCACACCATGTGTAATCACGGCCGCCCTGATCACCTGTCCAGAGGTGTTATTGAAGGCTCCGTCGATGTCCATAAAGGTTCCAATCGCGAGGCCTTCCTCCTTCAGTTGACCTTCAATTAGGTTTACTGCTCCACTTAAGGCTGTCTCCGTAGAGTGACCAGCCCTGTAGGCGTGTTGCTCCTTGTGAAGTGGCCTACTTGACAAGACCTTATCGCGGATATATCTATCCACAAGTCTTTCCATTGTCTTTAGTAGGAAAGATGTTAGGTTGATGGGACGGAAATCCTTGGAAGTCCTATGATTATCTCTCCAGCCCTCTGTAAGAGGACTGGATATATGCCATCTGGGCCGGGAGACTTGTAAGGACTGAAAGACTTCAGGGCCCACCTGACCCTGGCAGGGGTGACAATCTCGTTGGGTAGCCTCCGTTTCGGGTCCAGTTGGGCCGTAGGCGACTTTGTTTGCCTCTGAGGTGGCGTCCCCTTTTCTCCAAACCTTGAAAAGCCCGGGAAATGTGCCTTGATCAGGTGAGCCAAGGTATCCCCGTCTGACTCCGAATACCCCCCGCCGGGCAGTTTAAGAGTGCCGAAAATAGCGTCCGGATTTCGAGAAAGCAGCCTATCCAGTCTAGCCGCATCAGCTCCCTTCTCGATGTTTGTGCAAAAATTGGTCCAGCTCTCTTGCTTTGCCTTACGTATTGCACCCCTGTATTCGTCCCTCATCGTTGTGAATGACGTCCATAGTTCCTTCGTTTTGCCAGTACTGGCGCGTCTGAACCTCTCTCTGGTTTCCCTGCGAAGCTCTTCGAGTTTCCCATTCCACCAGTGCGTCTCCCCGGCCTTTCGGACTCATGTAGGTCGACAATTACTCTCATAAGTAGCTTTGATGGCCTCCGTGAAAGTTTTGGCTGCCACCTCCAGGGTATCCACGTCTCGAATAGACCTGGGAACCTCTGAAAGTGCACATCTTAGTTCCGTGGAAAACTGATCCCAGTCCGTTCTTCTTGGATTTCTGACCCATTTAGGGCCAGCGGGTACAACGGATTCCAACACGACCTCTATCTGTGAGTGATCTGAGAGAGTGGGTTCATCTGAAACTCTCCACTTCTTGATATTATCCCTAAAACCACTGGTACAGAGAGTGATGCCAATGACTTCCTCCCTGACCGAGCTACGGAACGTCGGGGTGTTCCTCGTATTAAGAATATCTGAATTAGTGGTGATTAGGTATTCCAGTAGGCCATTACCTCTTGAGTTGATGTCCGTGCTGCCCCACAAAGTATGGTGGGAATTAGCATCGCATCCCAGCAGAAGAGGAATACCCCTTACCTTGCAATATTCCACCAGTGTACATACCTCCACTGGTGGGTTGGTATCGCTGTCATAAGGAAAATAAGCCGATCCCAGAACTAGCCTTCCTATTCCCTTGAGATCCGTGGGTATCACCATCAGGTCTCTCGAACACAGATCAAGCAGCGGGACAGCGTTAACTCTCTTCGCCAGTATGCAGGCCCTTGGTTTGGCCGCCTTGGGGTCCTTGTAACAAGTATGACCAGCCCCCTCTAATCCCCTTATGGTATCTCGAACTAACCATGGTTCTTTGATTAGTGAGATACCTGTGTGCCTCGCAGCCATGCCCCTCTGCAAAACTGTAGAGGCGCCTTTGCTGTGATGCAAGTTATTCTGGGTAATGGTTAGACCAGGAGCAGTCATTTAGGTCTTCTTTCGATCTTCCGGTGTCTCAACAGGCTCCTCCTGTCCCTGGCCGGCAACCCTAAAGTTGACCTGTCCAAAGTGATAGAAGGGCCTGTTGTTGAGGGCCGCAAGAGTCCTCGTCTGGGACTCAGGAATCTGCACAACTAGGAGATGTCTAGTGCCTCCTACTCTGTCCTCTTCCTGAGGCCTATCGTGCCTGACGATTCGCCAGGACGCTGTCCTAAGTGAGGCGTTGAATTTCTCCAACCGACGGAGCACCTCGAACGGGTCTTCCGGTTTACCCGGGAACCACGCCTTAGCCTTCACCATCTTCTGGAGCAACTCAACCCCACCCGCCTTAAGATATGCGCCTTCCCACGACTCAGTCTCAACCACTGCTTTGAGTAGCCAAGCCTTAGCCGCTAGGTCAGCTGTCACAAATACGACGACCTCCTCTGCAGAAGGAGGTCACGAATCTTGGCCATTGATATGGGGACACTCTTTCAAGCGCCCTCCAGGTAGACTCCCTGAAAATCTCGTCCTGCTCCGTAGTAAGCAACGAGTCCGGGTAGTTGGTGTCGGTCACCACCATCGTCAGGGGGTTAATCCTTTGAGCGGACGTCAGTCCAGCTGCCGACGACTCTCTGTTCGTCAAATGCTGGGCGCCTTGTGCCTCTCCAGAGTCTTAGCCATCCCCGGTGGGGTGTCCTCTGAGCACCTTCCTCTCTTCTGTGCCTCAGTGCTGAATGTCGGTCATGTAGCTGCCGGCGTTCCAGCTTCCGCAGCTACTCTACTAGCCTGCTGCGCTTGCCTCTTCAGTCTCCTTTTCAGGGAACCGTTGATGCGTCTCCTCTTTTTGGGGGACTGATTGGCCTCTCCCATTACCATAGCCTCGTCCAGGGGGGGGGGGGTCAAACCCCCAGCTCCCGAGGGAGCTGGGGGCACAGCCGTCACCTGAATTTGGCTTGGCGGAGAGACAGACAAGGGGGAAGCGTTATGTTCGACCCGTTAAGGCCCAACCCCTCTACCCCCTCCGCCACCTCCTTTACTCCTCCTTTTTCGTTTTTTGTAACTATTCTATTTTTGGGTAAAAATTGATCTTTTTTTCGTACAAAATTCCACTATTTCATTGAAAATACAACTTTTTGGTAGAAAATTCAGTTTTTTAGTTAAAAGTCGAATATTTGGTTAAAAATGTACATTTTTAGTGGAAAATTCCACTACTTGGTTGAAAGATGTATACTACTTTGTTAAAAATGATTTTTTTTTTCGTTGAAAATTAATTTTTTTGTTTGAAAATTTAACTATTGCATTTTTCGTTGAAAATTTATGATTTTTTTTGATGAAGATTAATTTTTTTTGTTTTAAAATTTAACTATTCGATTTTTGGTTGAAAATTGGTCTTTTCTAGTTGAAAATTTGCGTATTTTGTTGAAAATTGTCCTTTTTGGCAGAAAATTACTTCTTGGTTGAAAAGTCATCTTTTTCGTTAAAAGAAAACAGCTTGGTTGAAAACTACTCGGTTTTGGTTGAGGATTCAATCATCAAGTTGAAAATTCCATTAAGAATCAAAATATTTCGTTAAAAATGCATCTTTTTTGTTAAAAATTATTCTTCTTTGGTAGAAAATTAATCTTTTTGGTCGAAATTTAATTTCTTTGGTAATTTAAAAAAATTCGTATTTTTCTTAACAATGTGCAGACAATCATAAGGCAATATTTTGAAAATGGAAACGGGCTAGGTTACGTTTTAAATTTCAGACTAGGGTCTTCTTATTGTTTCAAGAGAGTTTCCAATATTTTAATTAGTATATGCAGTCCTCAATAAGTTTTTTTTTTTAAATTATTCAAAATATTGTGCTAGATTATCAAATATTTTAGGGCGAAATATATTCCTGAATATACGGCCATACTTCGAAAGTTTTTAGGAAATTTATCTTATCTATCTGGAAAATCAAACATTATTTTTGGAACGTTTCCCTACATTCAGTAGGAATCATTCAATTCCCAAAATTGTAGGGAATACTCCAAAACTTTTTTATATATTACCATATGTTTCGGAAAATTTCCTCAAAGATTATAGGTATTATCTAATTTCATAAATTTTAGGGAATTTTACCAAATTTTTAGTGAATTATAAGAACCTTAGGAAAATTTCCCCAAATCTTGGGGAAAATGATTTTCCCCAAAGAAAATGTCAAAGGGTCTATAACAGCCGGCGCCGGTAGACATTTATAATTTTAAATCGCGCAAGGTAATAAACATCCAGAAAGAGAGCCGCACCACGAACTTTCGGAGCACTCTCGAAATTACAGAATAAAACCTAATTGCTTTTCGAATACACGAAGAAGGATGTCATATGTCGACTAATTGAGGAAGAAGAAAGGAAGGATGGGTATTTAATAATTCGAAGTACGGCACTACTCCCGCGAGACGCCAGAGCCCGTAACCTCTCCAGTTACGAATCGGCTGTTCCAGTCAGTAGCAGTGGCACGCGGAACCCCGCGCGTCTGACGGAAGTCATATTTACCGACTCGGAAGCCTAGAAGACAAAATTTCTAGTGACACGTTCTCCTAATGTCACAAGTCATTTTTGAGGACACATTAGTAAATGCTCAGACATTCCGTGGACTCGTAACGGACAGCTGAAAGTGTAAGTGCAGGGTGCACTAGTGGCCAGACATTGCAGTGAATGGTGACAGAACTATGTCACTAGTCTTATGATTCGAGCGATGGCCATGATTGGCTCGATCCACAAACTAATCTTCCATGATGGCGTACTTGGACTTCCGCCTTAATGCCTATGAGTTTCTGCCCTCACGGAGCTCTTGACTCTCTTTCTGGACGTAATACTGGCAGGAAGCCATTTTCTTCGTTAGACTAGAAACCACTTAATTTTGTAAAGCCGAAGTGGCTAATTCCGGAATGTCGCATTACCATTTGGATCTTTTTATTTAAAATGGCCGAGGTAAAGTTTTTATTAGTTCTGGCAAGCGCAGCAAAGCGTAGTAATTAATAGTATCAATTCGACTGAGTCGCTTTGCCACGCTTCGCCATTTTCATTATTCTTGTTCGAATTGTGAGAGATATCATTTCCCGGGAGTGCTCACGCGATACTCTTAAACTCGTCTAGCTTCAGTTCAAATTGTAAACTCGGTGATTTTTTATCGAAATGACGTTTGGCACCGTTGTAACGCCGTGCAGCGTGCCTGCCAAATGTTCGTCTTGTTCGGGATTTTACTGTTAAATTCTTTCGTTTAATTTGCAATCAAACTTATAGATTCGATAAATATTAACTTTTGGTGCGTAACACGTGTGTTGTTCGTATTCTCAAACTAGTTTAATTCGATTTATTACATACTAAAATAATGTGGTTTTCTGGATTTTGACCAGGCTCCGATAATTTAAATAACTTTTACTTAATGTATTATAGTTCCAGCATCATTTCCGGTCTTTGCGTTTAGAATAAATCTGTCAAATTGTTTCACAGTTGAATTGGTCTCAATTCTCTCCGTTGCGCTCTTACACGACCTACGACCTTGAGATCTGCTAGCTATTTTCTTTTTAGGATTTTCAGGTGTAATTGACTACGGAGTTAATCGTTGTTTGTGGCGAGACATAAACAACTGGCGCATTATAAATTTGAATTCTTCCGTGATTTATCAGGCTTCAAGATTTTTAATCCCTTAGTTAAGATTTCAGGATTGTCTAGACGTAGTTCCACAACTAGAGACCAGTTACGTTACAAAAATTGCGCCCAACGTGGGGCGCCGAGACATTTAAACTGTAAAATATTTTTCGGGCAGCGAAATTTGCTGGGAAACAGTTTGCTTTTTTTTATTTTAAGTCTCGAGAGATGGGTTTCGCGCAGCACCCGGGAATTATGTTGTCTTTGAAAGAGAGTCTAGATATATTGTGTTTATTCATTCTATTGAACGGCTGCTTTGAGCGCTCTGAAATTTTCCCATGTCAGGTTATTGTAATTGTTCTGTGTGTCCTGTGATTTTTCGCCACACATATTTTCGCCACTACTTACTATTTACGCGAAATTACTAATTACGGAACCAGGGTCGGAGGGGAAATTATAAATTCGGATTCATCCGACATATTTTTCCCCACTTTCACGAATCGATATTCGGGACCTTTTCGACGCATATTAGCGTTTCTAAAAATAGATGGTAGATACAATGGGAATTATGATTTGAGTTTTAATTTCGAGCAACTGTCGAGCGATAGTCGGATTGTTTTTTTTTTGGAACTTCGAGAATTTTGAGTAGAATTCTCTCGCTATAGTGAATCTTTGATTGACAGTTGTCAACGGATGGTGGCATTTCGAAATTTTACAGTCATTTTTGGGTTTTGGATTTTGAATGCTATATCCGGGTTTGGTGGTTCACTTCACTTTAGGTATTGGTAATAAATAACCGACTTTCGGATTTATCGGACTTCAAAATTTTTCCACTTCTTATAAACTTAATAGTTTATGAATTCTTACCAAGAAAAACATAATTGGTAATAAGATTTGGAAAATTAGGGAATTTCACATTTATTTTTTTGGGGTGCCTCGAAATTTTCCTATATTTTCTGTAGGATTTATCAAATTTAGAACGGATTTATAGGATCGTACACTATAACCTGTTAATGTGGCGATTTAATTCCATAATTGGAATTTATTAAAACTTGGAAATTACCCTGTGGCAATTTTTTTGTTTTTTTGTTGCGAATGTTCTCAGATTTATGATGGCATTTTTAGGAAAAATTGAGGGCATCGCAACCTACACGGAGCTGAAGGAATCTATTGCACAGTTGAGTGGTGCAGAGGTAGTTGAGGCCCTACAATGCCTATCTCTCGATACCAGTGGTAATCGAAAGGCTATTAATTCGAGATTACGAAAGGGAGTTAAATTGTATAAGGGTTGGTCCTAACGAGATTCGGACGTTACTTCAGTTACTTCCACAATCACAAATTATACGGAGAATGAAATAGACGAGTTAGGTTCCGACGTAGCAGTTGCTATTACAACAACGGCTTTTAACCCTAGTAATGTTAACACCCCGACCATTGATATCGAGACTATCGCTACCACCACCACTATTACGACCTCCGCAAGCAATGTGATTGGGACTGCGAACGGGATAATTGCCAACCTGACAGTGACAAACAAATCGATAGGGATTGTGTCAATATCCCGCTTGCGACCCTCACAATTTCCGCATTACGCCACATATCCCGAGTTGGTCGTGTCCATTGGTTACGCAAATTTTTACGCTTTGCCAGATCCGTTTGTGCCCAAAAATAACGTGTCCTTATCGAGGATTAACCGAAGTTCGTTAGGCCCCGATTTCAAATTTCAGTATCCATTGCGTGGTGAACATTTCGAAAGGCTCAAGAAAGTACAGATTAGTACCATCGAAGAGTCAGATAGATACTGGGTCCCAGTTAATAATGATCTTCACCACAATATCAACACTAGGGATAGAAATAAGATTAGGAACGGAACTTCGTTGGGGGCAATATCTAAGAATACTTACAAGGCGGAACCTAGGTCTAGTAACAGTCATCTGGAGACCTCTGATTCCGAGCCCACTCAACGTCATGTTAGACTCGAACCTGAATCCTTCTCGCGCAGGGTCTACAAAAACAACGGACACCAGGAAAAGTAAAAAGAATAAACCGATATTGAATCGTACATGTTGCTCCGAATTGCACAGTTCTTTCGATGAAGAATCTCCACTTAACTTCAATAGTTCTTACAACCGGAATCGACGTAATTATCGAGACTTGGGATAGATAGTTTTTAACTGGAAATTGTCATTTAATGGGGAAAATGTGATTAGCGCGGATTCGTTTCTGGACAAAATCGAGTATAGGCGTAGGCTGACCAAGGTTTCCGACGAGGAATTATTAATGGCTATGCCAGTTCTTTGGGATAAAATGGCTTTGAAGTGGTTTGACATCCACGAGCATCAGTTCACGACTTGGAGGAAATTTAAAAAGGAACTCAGGAATCGCTTTGGTGACGACGATTTTAACAGGCATATCAAAGAGCACATACAGTTTAGAACTCAGAGTAAAGAGGAGAATATAGATGACTACCTGACTGACCTGCAGGGTCTGATTAAACACCTGCAAGACGAAGTTCCGATGGTCGAGCAACTGGATTGGGCTTATAGGGGACATAGGCCTAAATATCACCAAGTTATTAGTAGTTTCAATTTTAGGTCGTTTGGAGAATTATCACGGCTAGGTAGGAATTGGAAGAAACACTGGGACTTTTATATGCGTGAATTCAAGCCGCCCTCACCTCCCGAGAATTCATTCATGTAGGAATACGCGTACAAATCTAAGCTGGCTCCCAAGGAACCTAAGAAGACGAACACTCGTCAACACGTTAATGCAACAGAGCAGGAAAACGTCTCAGCAATACAAGTTGCCGAGCCCAAACCTGAGCCTGTCAAGGCCACCAGTCACAATGACGGCAACAAACGGACGAACAAACCAAACGGAACCTCGGAAAAACAGAACAAACAAAACGCCACTGGCGAACGTACAGATTTCAAGGGCAATGAAGTGATCTGCTTCCGCTGCCAACAAAGGGGCCATTTCTAAAAGGGTTGTGCCCAACCTAAAAAGATAGCCTGCTATAAATGTAAGAAAGAAGGGTACACAACCCGGAACTGTCCCGACTGCACGGGAAACGACAAGGGGAAACAGTAGGAACCGTCCCTACTGTCCCCCCTGAAACAGACTGTTACAGACATTCCAGAAGGTATCTCAGTCACTCAGAGGCGCGTGGTCTACGATCCCATCGATTCTACAGACTTTGTTGGTCTTTCTATTTCGAAAGACGTTCCCGAGAATTAGGGATATTTCGATGGGAGTCGTGAATTAGAGAGTAGAGACGTTAGTAGAGACTGCTGGAAGGACGAAGACTGTAACAGCTTCTGAGACCCTTGACACTGTTTTAGCGATTACGGGCATGGACAGCTTTCAGGGCGTGACGATGCCTCCGACCAATATGGTCGATTTAGGGTTGGGGGAGGGTCGTAACGACTTGATACAGGACGAGGATACCGAGTTTTCATGGTAGGAGCACGGGTGCATAGACCAGATGCTTTTGTTCCGGATTCTGCGAATGGCCTATTGGATATTAAGCAGGACAAATTTCGCTCGGCCGATGGCTTTTCTGATTTTAAGGTCGACGGAGATTTGACGGAACAAGATATGATTAACGGGATCCTCCAAACAAACGTGGTTAGAGGCAGAGTACATATGACAGTTTGGGTCAGCTCTGTCTCCATCGACGCATCGTTCGATCCTGGGTCCACTGGGACTTTTATCAGGAAGGACATGGGGGACAAAATACTCGACCTACTCGACAGAAAGCTGGACTGTTCACTTAAATTGGCCATCATAGTAGCTAACGATGTTAGGGAGAAAATAGAGGGTATAGTTATACTTCCGCTAACAATCGATGGCATTACGAAGAATATCGAGGTCGGAACCAGGGGCAACCTGAATACCTAGAATCACGGGGAGCACGGATGCTTCGGAATTGTTGAGATGCAGGATTGGGAAAAGGAGGAGTTCGAAAGATTTTTGGCAGAAAAACTCCCCCCAAAAGATCAGAATATTGGTTCACTCCGGGCAACTCACTTAATTAAGCATAACATAGGCGTGCAGGGACATCCGCCGATCAAGGAGCGTTACTGAGTCGCATCTCCGAAAGTAAATGAGACTATGTAGGGTTCTCATAGCGAATGGACAGCGCCGATAGTTCTAGCCAAAAAGTCAGGTGGTAAATATAGGTTCTGCTTAGATTTCCGAAAGTTGAATGCAGTGTCACAGAAGGACGCGTACCCTCTACCGAACATGATCGATATACTTAGCCAGCTTCACTCGGCTAAGTATATCTTGAAAATAGATTTGAGCTCGGCTTTGAACCAGATTCCCCTCGAAGAGTCTTTCCAGGAGTATACGGCGTTTACCGTACCTGGCAGAGGGCTGTTTCAGTTTGTCCGAATGCCCTTTGGGCTGACAGGAGAACCCGCCACCTTTCAAAGGCTCATCGACAGGGTTATTACTCCAAGAATGCGCTCGAACGTCTTTTGCTACCTAGAAGATATTATCGTTGTAGCGGAGACGTTCGAAGAGCATTTGGAGTGGTTGGAAAAGGTCCTGATAAAAATCAAGGATGCAGGATTCACGATAAATGCCGACAAAAGCGATTTTTGTTGTACCGAGGTTAGTTATTTAGGCTTCGTCGTCAATAGGGAGGGGTTGCAACCGGATCCAGAGAAGGTAGAATCGATTTTGTCCCACACGGCTCCGCGTAATGTAAAACAACTCCGAAGGTTTATAGGGCTAGCATCATGGTCCCGTAGATTTATCCCAGAAGTTGCACGAATGGCCGAACCTCTAACTCGACTTTTTCGTACGAACATAGACTGGCACTGGGATCTTGCGCAACAGGAAGCCTTTGATTGGCTCAAGTCCGCTTTAACTACCGCACCCGTATTGGCCTATCCATGTTTTAAAAAAATTACGGAGAATCCTTTCAATCTCCAGACAGATGCGAGCGCCACAGGTTTAAGGGTGGTGTTGACACAGAACCAGTCAGGACAGGAAAGGGTTATCGCGTATGCCAGCCGCACTCTTACGTCTGCTGAACGTAATTACACGGTAACGGAAAGGGAGTGCCTAACTATCGTTTGGGGAATCAAGAAATTCCGCGAATTATTGAAGGGGTTTCGCTTTAAAGTGATTATCGACCACAGTAGTCTTAAGTGGCTTCATAATTTGTGCAACCCCACTGGAAGGCTGGCAAGGTGGTCGTTGGAGCTTCTCGAATACGATTTTGAGATCACACATCGTAAAGAAGCTCTTCACCATGTTCCAGCCGCGCTATCCAGGATTCCGGAGGATCAAGAGTTCCGAATTTCGGCAATGGATTTGGACGTCGAAGGGGAGAAATACGAAATCCAGGACAGATGGTATTTGAGAAGAAGAGAGGCTATGATTGGAAAGTGGAGAATCGTAAATTATACCGCCACAGACCAAACCCTAATATTGAGGACATACTACCGGACCTCAATGCCTGGAAATTGGTGGTCCTTGACGATTGGAGACAAAGAATCCTGGAAGAGTCTCACTCGGAACCTCAGTCAGGTCATCTTGGGACCAATAAGACCTATCAAAGAGTAACAATGAGGTACTATTGGCCTTGGGTCTTCCGAGATGTCTCAAGCTTTGTCCGGAGGTGCGACCCTTGCCAAAGGTGCAAAGTTGAGCAAGATCGCCCAGCCGGCCTAATGGGGCAACGCATCATCGAACAGCTTTGGACAATGGTGGCCTCAGATGTCATGGGACCTTTTCCGAATCCCAATCCGAACAGCAAATGGCGTAACGATTAAGAAAAGTTTCGAGGATTTGATAGTCTCTAGATGGGGAACACCAGAGGTTCTTCATACGGACAACGGTACCGAGTTCTGCAACCGACTTGGGATCTGCACCTTCATGAATTCCGATTTACCTGTAACACAGAGGTTCATAGTTCTCTAAAGGTCTCTCCCGCATTCCTGAATTTTGGCAGACAGCCAACGCCGTACCGCGAATTCAGGAAGGAATTCGAGAGAGACATCGCGAAAAGTCCACCGGATCAAGCAGCTTGGTTGGAAAGGGTCGGGAGGCTGAACCATCTTCGGGATTCGATCTCCCGCCATCTGGAAAAGGCTTATTAATCTCAGGCCAAATATTACGATAAAAAGCATCGGAACAGATCCTTCGCAGTAGGAGATTTGGTATTAAGGAGGCAGAGGGAGAAAATATCGCGGACAAACTTTCAGAAAAGTTTGAAGGTCCGTTCAAAATAGCGAAGCGTTTATCGCCAGTTGTTTCTCGGTTAGTCAACGATAGCGGTAGGTTTGTAGGGAAGGAGCATATTAGACACCTTAAACCCTATTTTGAAACTCCTCGGATCCGTTGGACGTCGTACAAAACTCAGACAGCGACATTTAGGGCCGGTTTCACCAAACTCGGTTAAATCAGTGGTTAACTGACGGCGGGTTGAAGTTAACGCCATAGTTAAGCTTGGATTATCCTGTTGTGCGTTCCACCACATTTTTCGTGGGCGCGGTTAGCTAACCAGATAGTCGCTCGTGTCTACACTAACCTAAAAAAAAGTGAATGTTGGTGCATGTTTTGTTCGTGATATATTAATATATCGCATATAAATTCAAAAACATCTTCTTCGACTTCGTCATCAGACGATCTCAGAACTTCTTCCAAAAACTCCATATTTCACAACGACACTGCAGTTTTCAGGTTAGAGGACGATTAAGTCGCCTTAACCGATCAATTTTGACCGGTTAGATTTAACTGTGGTTAACGCGAGTTAACCGGCCGCTAAAAAGTGGTGGAACGCATAACTAGGTTTAACGGAGGATTAACTTTTTAATCGAGGTTGGTGGAACCGGCCCTTAGTGTCAGAGCCAAGTTAGCGCACGGGTTGTAGACTCGTCGTAATTTCGTTCGTCGATAGTGACGGGTGTGGTAATGTTTTCCACACTCGGTGATATGGGTCCTGTTTTGCTAGATAGCTAGTTGGCTTTGCAGGGATTCCGTGAAAATTCATAGATGTTGCGAACGGAATAACGTTTTTTGGAGCCTGACGTAACTTGTATACTCCTTGTTGACATACGATTTAATGCGCCGTGGTTTAACCGCCTTTTTACAGAAATTACCGAGAACAGCTAGCTCTGACGAAGAGGCGCTGCATGAGCAGTTGGAAAAGATACACCAGGCCTGCCATAAGAACGGGAGGCGGCTCCGTCGGGATATGGAGCTTGCAGACCCGGAATAGGCTTCCCAGAACTACCGAGTCACCGTTCCCAATTTTCCGCGTCATAATTTTGTGTCTCTTTTTCGCTGAATAAAGGGTCGTAATTGGATTTAAGTTGTCAGACAAATCCCCTCTCGTTTGATTAAGCCCCGGACTTCTAGTTTTAGACGGGCGGCTGAGCAAGATAAGGTAATTCTGTTCCATTTGTTTATTTCCCGCATGAAGATCGACCTTTCTCCTCGTCCGTTCCCAAATACATTGCGTTTTTATTTTCGTTTTCTTTTAGTTGTTGCATGTTATCCATATTTGTTTTTCATTTTGGTGGTATATTACCGTAACAACATTTTTGTTTATTTTTCATTTATCTGTAGTTATTGATTTTGTCTAACTGCAAAGTACAAAGAGAGTTCCGAGTGTGGTGAAGCTAGGCTTTCCAATTATTTTGATTTATTTTGTGTGAGGCTACCGAGCTCACGAGACATGTCGCGAAAGAACTTGCCAGTTCAAAAGGCTGCGGTAGTCTCCGGCTAAGGTTGGGGGTGTTGTGACGTTGCAGACTTAAATCTGTAACGTCAAAGGATCTATAACATCCGGCGCCGGTAGAAATTCGTAATTTTAAATCGCGCTCGGTAATAAACATCCAGAAAGAAAGCCGCACCACGATCTTTCGCAGCACTCTCGAATTTATAGAATAAAACCTAATTTCTTTTTGAATACACTTTGTACATGTAAACCTCGAGCCACTCCGAAAGAAGGAAGGATGGGTATTTAATCATTCGAATCCAGCTCTGGCCAGACGCCAGAGCTTGTAACCTCTCCAGTCACGAATCGGCTGTTCCAGTCAGTAGCAGTGGCGCACGGCTCGGAAGCCTAGAAGACGAAATTTCTAGTGACACGTTCTCCTAATGTCACGAGTGATTTTTGAGGACACATTAGTGAATGCTCAGACATCCCGTGGACTCGTAACGGACATCTAAAAGTGTAAGTGCATGGTGCACTAGTGGCCAGACTGTGCGGCGAATGGTGACAGAACTATGTCACTAGTCTTATGATTCGAACGATGGCCATGATTGGCTCGATCCACAAACTAACCTTCCATGATGGCGTTCTTGGACTTCCACCTTCATGCCTATGAGTTTCCGCCCTCACGGAGTTCTTGACTCTTTTTCTGGACGAAATACTGGCAGGAAGCCATTTTCTTTGTCAGACTAGGAACCAATCCATTTTGTAAAGCCTTTTAAGAAGTTTAAAAGGCTTCAAGAAAATAGAAAAAGTTTCCTAAAATTCCTGGGAACATTTAAACTGATTTTTTATTATGAAAATAAATTTTAAAAGAAAATTGACAAAGATTTCAAAAGATTTTAATTTATTTTCTAAAATTTATAAAAAGAATGGTAAAGATTTTCAGGCAAAATATTTGCATTAGCAAGATTGCAAAATTTTATACAAAATTTGAAAAAAATAAAATTTTAAAAGGGTTCACGATAATAAAAAATATTTCTCATAATTCATGGAATAATTTAAACTGATTTTTTATCTTGAAAAAATTCTAAATTTTTCTAAAGCACACTTCAACCTTTAATATAGTATTTACCCAACATTTTTTAATCATTCTTTAATCGTGAAACAGCACTACTTTTCTTTATTTCACAAATAGCACCATGGGATGCCACCTTCAAACTGGGCGCAAAACACAAAACATTAAATAACTAAACATTTCAGCTAATGGTTTTCTCCTAGTAATCTAAAGAAACACTGCCATTGGCCGAAATGTTAGTGACTCGAAATTAAACGTTTTGCGCCAAAATTGACTGGGACTGGGATTCGCGTTAGGTGAATTCCCCACCACATAAAAAATCTTTCTTTCCTTGTGCTTTATCATCATATCTGATTGAGAAAATCGAATTCATTCAAAAAATTTGAGGTTAAAATTTGAAATTTGAGGAAACAAGTAGCAAAGAACATTCAAAGATTACTATGCTAATTTTCCATAAAATCCTGCAACATATTTCTGAATTTCTGCAAGTTTTACTCAGAAAAAAATAACTTTATTTGTTAATATATTCTTGCATTTTTAACCGTACCTATAAATGTTACTATCATGAGTGTCGATTTCTCTAACAATATCGCGTACGGCCTCTCCTTTTTTTAACGCGATCTATTATTTCTAATTAATTATCCATAATTAGCTTTTCTTCTTCGGTCTAAAATGGCTAGCCATTTACAGATTGAAACTAACTTATTAAATAGGTTATATTGAATATGTCAACATTTCTTTTTAAATTATTTTTTGACGCGAGCAATTTATTTATTGCGTGCGCATGCATGTGTCGGTAGTGGGATCTGAGCGAGTAGGAAAAGTCGTGATGGGTGGTAGTGCGGGGAGGGTACTGTACACGGTCAATGCAAGGGAGTGATCAATACTAATTGTCTGACACAGCGTCATTGCACTTCATGTTTCCTCTGAATATTTACTGGTAGACGACCACTTATCTGCAGGTATGGATTTTTTAAGCATTATATTTTTTACTTTAAGAAAAATAATTACGAAGCCTCTCGTCCCAAAATTCGGGATCAGTAGTCAAATATTTTTCATAAACTGGACTACCCGTCCCGAAATTTCGGGACGAGTCCATCCTTTTTTCCAATTTGCTGATTTTTTCAGGACGACTAGACACAGCCAAACAATTAAATTGGGCTTTCTCCTAAACTTAGAAATTCTCCATTTCCTGATCTAATAATAATTTATATTAGATGAAATTCCCTCAAATAAAGTATGAAATAATTTAAATGAAGAGGTACATTATTAGTTCTAACGGACCTTTCGTCATTTTAACACGGAAAAATATTTCTTTATTTTACCGTTTAGTTTACCGACTTCAGTTCCATTCCAAACATCGTTTCTTCATATAGTGGGAAAGGCTTTTCCAATATAATCTTCGTAAAAACTTCAAATTTTTTAAAAATAATATATATATATATATATATATATATATATATAATATAAAAAAAAATAAAAAAACCCCGCGGTGGGTTCCACTACGCGCAATTGACATTTTGTAAATGTCAATAGCCCCCAGTAGAACCGCGGTAAATCACATCTATGGCCACGTCTCACAATATATATATATATATATATATATATATATATATACCTTGGCGCTGGAGAGACCTATACATACATACCATCCCAGTAGTACTTTATTCATTTGGAGTGGTTCCATGGAGGAAGGACAAGCTCAGATCCCTCGATATCGGGTCCCGAAAGGATATGCACATGAACAAAAGCATGCACCTTAAGTCTTCTGTTATATGGCTTTAAATCTCACGCCGTCAAGGTGGTCGCGGACTACTGAATCTTGAATGTCTTCACAAAAGGATTATTCTGGGTACAGCACATATAGTCGCAAATGGACAAGACCCTCTTCTTAAAATGGTCAGGAAACACGAAGAAGTGGGCGAAGGGGCGTCTCTGTACAAAGCAGCGGAGGAGGCTGCTGAAACACTCGGCCTTGACTTCAATATCAGGGTTGAGCTGACCCATAGCACCTCTTCAGCGATCTCCATGTTTCTGTCAAAAATTTACCCAAGTTCAACGAAGTAGAGACTTTTTGGAGAGAGGTATACAAGGTCCCGAAAACACTGTAGTTGGAAGAAGATACTGATAATATCATTCGCTTCAAGAAGTTTTACGACAACCTCATAAATCTGAGGAGCAATGTCCATCAATCACTCCCGAAGAGGTGAAAAAAGCACTTGAAGGCACGAATAAATTTTCCACTGCAGGACCAGATGATATAAAGAACTTCTGGTGGAAGAAGATTACTTCTACACACAAACATCTGGCTTGTTCAACCTAGAGAATTACAGGCCAATAACTTGTTAGAACACGTTGTTCAACATCTTTACAGTTCTCCCAAACGACAGGATTGTTCAAACAATTGAGCCTGTTTGGAGAGAGATGTACGAACATCGTGGCTCGCAAAATGGTGTAGGAGGCTGCCGAGAGAACATGCTAATTGACAGGTGCGTCTGCAAAGACGCAGCAGCCCATCAGCGCGTCCTGTCGTGTTCCTTTATAAAACTAAATTTACTATCTCATCTGGAAATTATCGAGTGACAACGAACAACGTCACCTTCCAGAGGGGCGTCTTTCAGGGCGATACCATGAGCCCGCTGCTCTTTTGCATCACACTTCTGCCTTTATCTTTCGCACTACGCGATTCTCCTGGATATCTATGCGGCGACACTAATCATGGCGAGCATAAGATCACTCTTGTCTTTTATATGGATGACCTGAAGATCTATAGTTTTGCGGCAAACAAACTTTAACTTGTTTTAAGTATCGTCAAGGAGTACATAGTAGAGAATGGTATGGACTTTGGATGGACAAATAGTGCCAAGATTTAGGACATAAGATCAGTAAAAGAGTCTCTCGGAAGCAGATACAAGCATCTTCTTCGACAGATTTGGTCATCAAATCTGTCGGCGTTGAACAAAGTATCTGCGACTAACATACTTGCCGATCCGGTTCTACTCTACTCACTTGAGGTGGTTCCATGAACGAAGGGCGAGCTTACGGCCCTTGATATCGCCACGCGTAAGTTCATACATATGCATAAGAGCGTGCATATCAATTCGTCCAAGAAAATTCACGAAAACTTTCAGAGAAATGTAGAAAATCAGTCCTTGTCGGAGGAGCAAACTTTTGCTTTCCTCAGATCATCAGGGCTTAATTCAGGTACAGAGGGTTTTATTTTCGCATGCCAGGACGGTGTCATTTCCACCTTAGCATACCGTGACCGCAGTTTATGTCAAGGAGTTCCCAGCGATAGGTGCATAGCGTGCCATGCACACGCCGAGTACCTGGAACACAACTATCCGGGCATCCCACTCACGGGGGAACGACCTATCTCTACATACATGATGCGGCCCAATTGAATTAACTAATTTTCAAGCTTTTAAAAAAGTTTAACTAACAAACGAAAAATACTTTTTCCTAATGCATGCAGGGAAACCAGTCAATTACATCATCAATTACATACTTTATCCTTTATAAATTCTAATTATTATCAATATCTTGCAGGGATCATAACGCGAAAACGCGTGTTTAATACAGTTTATATGGACGATAGGTGTGGTCCCATCCCTTTTAAGGATTTAGACGTTGTAATCGCTTACTCATCTAACCATGGATTCTATGCTAACCGCAGCCTATAGAAGATATTATCTACTAATTGGGCATAGGTCATAGGGATCCTTTCATCAGCAAACTCGGGGGAAAAATTGCGTTCCAGCCGAATACTACCTCATGAGGGGTTACGCCTGTGGATACGTGGACCGGTGTGTTAAAAGAGAACATGGCATACGGCAACAAAAATCCCAGTCTGATTTTCCACAATATAGGTGAAGATATTCCATAAAGTGTGGAGGCATCGCCCAAGAGCTCGCACAGATTGTGGGTGGTAAGCAAAATATTCATACTCTACAATTCCAAAAAGTCCCGCAAAACCTGACATAATTTCGCTCATAAATTGTGGTCTCTGATCCATCTGAATTGATTTGGAGCATCCAAAATGGCACATGAAGTGCTCAGCAAAGGCTAATGCAATTGTGGGAGCATCTATATTTGCCAATGGGATTGCCCCTGAGTATTTAGACAAACAATCTCGCCAAGTTCGCATATACTCGTTTCTTAATCTGATATAGGTAGAGGGCCAACCAAATCCATTTGAAGTTTTTAGAAAACACTTTGACCACTCTTTGAAAACTCTTTGACCACCTTTTACAGAATCATGACTTTCTTCTACAGTGGCGGATTGCGGTATTGGCCACCCTTAGGCTAACAGAAATGTGCCGCCCTTAGGCTAATAGCTATTTGCCGCCCTTAGTCTAACAGAAATTATCTTCTCGATTTTGAATCCACAGTAAGACATGTGCTATAAATTACTTGTCCAATTTCTACTTTTCAATTGATCAAATCTTGCAATTTAATAATTGCATTATCTATCAGATCTCGACCTACAGAGATAATCAATATATGACCACAAAAAGCAAAATTTATTAAATGATCTTCTCTCTCATCCATAATTGTTCTCGACTAGTTTTAAATAACAAGGTGACTAAATTTCTCTTACCCGGAGAACTTTTTCCTTGTGTAGGCATCTCATGGACTACCTTCACTTCGTTGTTCTTGCTTTCCTCTATTTGGGTTTCAGAATTTCCAACACCCTCAAATTTGCCCAACCAGACCCTTCTTTTCTGCTCACTCAAATATTTTTCTTCATTTTTATCTAGAGTCATCTCTACCAACCCCTTTTTTTGACCCGCGTGCACGCGCCTTATGGTCAGGAATGAAATTCCTTTTTTTACTTTCCTCCGCGATATAGTAGTCCGAGTCCCGCACTGGCAGACCAATGCTATAATCCTGAACTACCCTATTAGTACTATCCTTCGAGGTATAGTAGTCCGCGCTCGACACTACCAAACCAATGCTACTGTCCTCAGCTACCCTATTTATATTTTGGGAGTCTACTAAAAATATCGCGAACACCTTTCATTGATCGCTGTAATGGGGGTCACCGACCATCTCTCTTGGTCTTGATCTTGGTAGTTTCTTTTCCCTATATCACCCCCCTGGGCATTAGCCTGATTGACCTCCTCCTAAGCTCGAGACTGAATAGACACACGAATCCTGGTGCAAAATTTCATCTTTTCGGCACCCACACTTGTGCCAGAACCCATCCTGGTGAAAACCTCTACATTTACAGAGGAGACTAAGAACACCTTTTTTACTGGATATTCGTGATTCCATACTTCAATCTCAGAGACCTCTGAATCAATTTCCATATTACCATATTTTACTGACTTAACTGTTGGATTCCGTGATAATGCATCTGCATTCGAATTACGTTGGCGTAATCACACAAATGAACGATGGTTCGTACCTAATGTAAATTTTCGTCTATAAATATGAGAACGAAACTGGCCTGTAAAGCATGCGAAGCATACGATATTGACCAATCCCTTCAAACAGAACTCTGACTCAAAACAGCTCCTAGAATATATTCTGAAGTATCATTAGTCACTACAGATGGTTGTTCAAAATCAGGATACTGTGACAGTGGTTCTGAGCAAAGAATATGTTCTAATTTATCAAAAGCCTCTTGCACATCAGATGTCCAATTAGAAGTAACCCCCTTTTTTATAAGATTATTTAAAGGTTTTTTAATTATAGCAAATCGTAACACAAAACGTCCATAATATCCAACAAGCCCCAAGAACTGCTTAACATTTGTTCGACATTGAGGCTGAGGAAATTGTCTAACAGCCTCCAACTTTTTAGGATCTGGTTTTACACCCTCTTTTTGCTGAAAAATTTGCGTCTCTCTAGCTATAACACGAGATTCGTGGTCTTAAAACGTCCTCATAGCATATCTAATTATTCTTTATGTTCTTTCAACTATTTGGAGCATAAATTGAAGCAGTAGTGTAGCGCCAAAGCGGGCAGTGGCATCAGGGCTTTAATTGCGTCAACTGTTATAAATGATTCCTACGGCCCTGACTGTCTACGTTTTGAGCGAGCGAATGTTGTGTTCGATTCACGTGAAGGTACCTTCGGGTCATGCCCGAAGCTGCAATTGAAGGGGATTCCCAGTATATTACAATATCATTCGTATAAATGAACAACTATGATCCTTGCAATACAGACAAGATCCTATCCATCAATCTCTGAAATGTTGCAGGTGCATTTTCAATCCTAAATAGCATTTGATTGTACTCATAATGACCAACTGAGTTGAAAAACGCTAATTTGTCCCGATAAGTGGGTTCGACTGTGATTTGGTGAAACCCTTCCACGAGGTCAAGAACTGTACAATATTTAGAGAACCCTTTACTGATATAGAATAACTATAATATTGAGAAGAGGATAGGCGTCCCAAATTATTTTTTTATTAGAGGCCCCGTAGTCTGTTGCCATATGCCATCTGTTATTGCTTTAAAGGTCCGATTTTTTGGGCCGCACCTAAACAGAAGAATTATATGGAGAATCTGACGGTGAAATGGCTTTATTTTGAAACAGATTTCCAAAGTTAATATTTTCATTTACTTTTCCCAATACTTCACTTATATATATTTCAGGTCCTAAATTAAAGTGGTAAATATTCCTCTCCTATCTCAGGAGTTGCGACTTGTGAACTAACTAATTGGTTAGTTCTTGCTTTTATTTCTAAATTTATATTTTAGAGGTCAGGTGAAAATGGAAATCTGCCTAATGGATGCTCAATTTGTATTTATTTCAGCTGGATTGAGCCGTCCTTAAGGAATGGCATTCCTGGTACTCCATCTGCTGGAAGAGGAAGTCATCGGGAACCACCTGGAAGGAACCAGGGCTTCCATTAATGTTTAAAAGAACTTAAACCCGATAACTTACAGAGTTTCCCCCTATTCCACGCAGAATAAATTGGCATTTCTCACTAATGGGCGTATTTACTTTCAATTTACCCTTCTGTATTATATTTTATTCGAAACACCATGTTATGAGTCTGCAACGCCCCCTGAAAAGTGAGAGTTATATAGCCCTTTACCGAATGGTGTCAACTGATGGCATGTAATTAGTTTCAAAAGCGCCATACTGACACTTAAATAGTTCCATGAATGGCTACTGAATAAAACAATGGTTTCTCTAACCGTACTTTTGGGAAAAACAATGACACCAGATGGCGTCCTCTAACTCGGACTGAACCAAATTTAAAATTTAGCGCCATGCGAGATTACCAATTACAGCCCAAGCAGATGACTGCCACTTCAGTCGTATGTTTTGACGACTCACTTTTGAGATGGCCCTGCAGTGTCATAAGATGCTGATTTCGAGTAAAATATCGTACATCACTTGTAGTCTCTAACAAAATTGCACAAGAAGGCCTAAATAGAAGTAAGTTTTAAAAAATCTGTTTTTAAAAAACATAACAATTTATCAATCTTGGTAGAAACTTCAATTTCTTTTTGTTAAAAATGCAATTTTTTGGTTGAAAATGTATCTTTTCGGTTGGAAACGTAACTTTTTTACTGATAAATCTCTATTCAGTTCGTAAAAAAGGAGGGTATGTACAACTGTACATGACAGTTAGAGATAACATAAGAACCCAAAGGGCGATGTACAGCTTAAAGCTGCCAATTTTCCATAACAATCCTGAAACAAATTTCTGAATTGCTGCAAGTTTCAATCAGAGAAAAACAACTTTATTTGTAAATATATATTCTTTCATTTTTAACAGTAACTATAAATGTTACTATCATGAGTGTCGATTTCTCTAACAATATCGCGTGAGGCCACTCCTTTTTTTAACGCGATCTATTATTTCTAATTTCTTATCCAAAATTAGTTTTTTTCTTCATCGGTCTAAAATTGATAGCCATTTACCGATTAAAACTAACTTATTAAATAGGTTATATTGAATATGTCAACTTTTTTTTAAATTATGTTTTGCGCGAGCAATTTGTTTATTGCGTGCGCATGCATGTGTCGGTTGTACACGGTCAATGCAAGGGAGTGATCAATACTGATTGTCTGACACAGCGTCATTTCACGTCATGTTTCCTTAAAATATTTACCGGTAGACGACCACTTATCTGCAGGTATGGAATTTTTGAGTATTTTATTTGTTACTATTGCGAGTGCAATAAAACGCTCCAAACATGTCTGGAGTTTGGAGTTTGTAAAGGGGGTGGGAGTGGGGGGAGGAGATCATATTTTTTATTTTTTTTTTATTTTAAAGAAATAGTTCTTCTTCGTACATCATTCCTGCAGATAAATGCGTTTATAATTTTGTTTAAATCTAATTTATCCAAACAATCTTGGTGAATATGTAATATCGTCAGATTATTTAGCCGCTTTTGCTCCATTGTGGATCTTAAATACGTTTTCATCTCCACCTGCACAAAAAAGGCAATTACGATTTGTTAATTGTGAATGAATTATATAAATATTAATATCAAAAGAAAATATAAGGCTAATGAAACTGAACAATTGTTAACAAATTATTAATATCGTAATAAATATGATATTAGAAAAATGTTATAAAATATAGCTTGCTATAAAATATTTCTGAAAGTTTATTGACTTTTTGCGCTATTTTTTAAATATTTATGAAAACATGAAAAAAGATCATGAAAAATTTCAATTGTTAGAAAATTTCGAAAACGATGCAAAATTACGAGAAAGCAATGTTTTTTTTATAAAATTTTTGTAGAGACATGTTCACGATTGGCTTGACAATGAACTATGTTTTTGTACGTGGAAAATAAAGAGACACATATTTTTCTAAATTACCATTGCGACATTTGAACATTCTTCATGGAACCTTAAAAATGTTAAGGATAAAATGAAATCCACAACAAAAATTCAAAAATAATACAAAATCGTGAAGTTATTTTTAATTTTTGAAAAAAAGTCTCAAAAACCCAAACTTTTTCAGAATTTTTTCCTTTTTTAAGTAGACGAACCATAAATTTTCTTTTCGGTAATTTTTTGTTTTTTGAGATTTTTTTTTAAATCCTTGCTTTTTTTGCAATTTTTGAGATTTTAAGGATTCGCTTGTTTCAGTTTGTCCACTTTTTTTACTCTTTTGAAACCGGCGAAAAAAATTTAAAAAGGATACAAAATGGTGAAGCTGTTTGGATTTTTTTAAAGTTACAACACGATATTTTCTCAAATTATTTAGCTACATTTTTTTTGTTGAAATTTGCAGGAGTGATATAGGTAATAAATATTTGAGGTGGACTAAGTCTTAGTTTTTCCGCAGAACAACGAAGGGAAAGTAAACAGCTTTTGACGCACTATATCTTTATGTCCAATAAAATAACATTTTACTGATTTGAAGTAAAAAATCACAATAAAATGCAATAAATGCGAGAACAGTAAGAAAAAATAGACTTTTACTAGGAATCTATATTATCATCGGAGATAGTAACGATTAATCTACAATATCGATCAAAGTTATCTCCTCTAATACAGAAAATCTTTAACGGTGAAAAGTGTACATATGAAGAATTCACCATAATTTCCAAAAAAATCGGAACATTTTGTTGAATTTTCAAATAAAAACGAGAACGAAATATATTAACCGATTTTAAATTTTCTTTTTGCACTTTTTTTTGGATGCCTCTTTGCCTTAGTTCAAACGATTCGATTAATTTTTACATTTTCTCTCAGCTGTAATATACAAATAATAATTAACCTTCCTACTTTCAGAATATTTATTTAATCATGAAGAATTTATGATTCATAAATACGAAAATTTGAAAAACAATTTAACTTAAGTATTTCAAATAACTTTCTAGTTTCCTTTCCTGTACGGTAAATAATAAAAGTGTACTGAGAAAAGTCAATGTTTGGATATTTGGCAGGGATTTCTATTGTAAAATACAGGTATTAATTGTAAACTTTAAAGCTTTGCCGTAAACCTTCTCTGAAAGTGAAAGCTTTGGGTTTAACCGTTTATAAGTTTTTCTTTTCCAAACTGACGGAGACTCGGCGATGTATGTGGAACAAGAAGGAATTAATATTTTAGGAAGTGAATTACCAAGTAATAAACAATTGCTACAATTTTTTTCTATCAATCTCAAACACTAAAAAAAATTTCGCAAGAAACTGCCAGATCGACTCTTCAAAGTGCAAGAAGATTTGGGAAACAGCGAATTTTCCTGAAACACAAGAAATTAATTCGATGGCGAAACTGAAGCGTTTACATAAAGTATAGAAATTTCTTATCAAATCTATAGGTCGCAATTCTTGTCTTAACGAAGTAGAAGAATTTGAATTCAAGAAAAAGCTAGAATTTCAATTTGATATTTCAGCCAGTAATTTATCCAAGAAGAAGATAATTTATGAAAATTATGAAAAAGTGTGCTCTCTAGAAGAATTGGAACAGAGGGATTTTTACCTCTAAAGGAATTATGAAGAAAAATTGAAATATGGATTCCTTCTGTATGTTTGGAATATCATCAATTCGAATACCGACGTTTTGAATCCAAATGAATGTTGTTTACTGCCGTTAACATTTCAATTCATATAAACCTAAACTATTTTCATCTCACTTCAATCCTGTTTAATCCCATGATGATTTCTATCAATAAAAGAATACTTTTTAATTATGCTAAAGTTGGTAGAAACTAAAGGCAAGTTAATAACCTCAAGAGAGTATTAAATTGAAAAGTTGTTTTGTACTTAATTTATTTGACATTCTGACTGATTATAATAGCCCATTTCAAATTTCAACCATTTTATCTACAGGAACTGAGTCCTGGTCTAAGGGAACGGCCATGGAGAATAGACATAAGGAGACCAAAGTAATGTAACCGAAAATAAGCAAATTTTTGTCGTATAAAAAGGGTTACAATACTGCCCGAGTTATGGCGCTAGTGTTGCACGGAGAAAAATGGCCGCCGTATATGTTGACATCTTACATTATTTACCAATGTGATTTTAATAGAAATGTGTAAATTATTATTAAAACGGAGAAATTTTATTTTACTTATCTCAAAATATCGGTGATTCTATGTAATGGAAGTGATCCTGCAATGGACGTGGTAGGTACTTCAGATTTATTGCACAAACGTGGAAAACAATAAGGATATAACTGATCAGTTTTCAATCTTGTACGCATACGCATCACAGAACTGATATCGGACTTCCACGTGAATATAACAATTTTTACATTTCAATATCCTTTAAATGTCTTAAAAAATTGTTTTAGTCATTTAGGAATTTTGTATTTTTGATTAGGGTTATATCACAGGTTATATTTACACGGACCATGACGGCGGCCATCGTTACCCGTACCACACTAGCGCCGCGCTCGAGAAGATCTAGCATTTCGATGCGTTATTGTACATCCGACAGAAAAATGCTCGTTTTTGGTGAAGTCAATGTACAGGACTTTGGGCTCCTTATGTCTATTCTCCATGGGAACGGCTTTAGAAATAAATTGATTTCAAAGGCCGTGCATAAAGTTAATTAATTTATTGAATAGACATCAAGATGAATGACGAAGATAAATCAGTGTTACTTTAGAGTTTTTAGTAATTGGTTTCCTTTGATACGAAAAGGGGTGTTTTCGGTTAACTCTGGAATCGGCGTTGAAGTTGAAGAATTGGTGATTGTTTTTGGGAATGATTTCTCTCCATTGTGGACCCTGAAACAAGGGGCCACAACTTAAGTACACGATGAAAATTGTAACTTGATGAGGATTAGGAAAATTAATGATATTAGAAGAATGATAGTTCAAAACTCAAAGGAGTGGATAAATTCGAGTGGAGTTATACCAGGAGGAAAGATTATTGAATTAGAGTCCTTAGAATGACATCGGAAAATCCTTGATTAACCACATCGGAATTGCCTCCTCTTTAGAAAGTTTAGGTCAAGAAATAACAGTACTGAAGACTTCACAGGTCCTATCGATCCCAATAGATTTTTACAGAACTGCTTCCTCCTCAGAATAGTTAGGTCAGGAATTTTAAGGAGAACTGAGACTTGGCAGGTCTGAAGTTGATCTCTGCAGAAGGTAGTGAAGGAATTCTGAAGATTCCCGGAGACAGAGAATTTTGATGGCGACTGACTGAATACTGAGCCACGAAAAAGACTGATGGAGACCGACGGCGACAGCAGACTGGCGGAAACTCAAGACTGTAGATAAACCGAGACTGAAGGAATCGCGGCGACAAATACGACTGAGCCACGACGACGAGACTTGAAGGAAAATCCGAGACTGAGCTTGCACCCGGAGCCTTGCTCCTTTCATGATGAGAAATCCTTCTAGAAGGTGTTGATTTCCTCCAAGATATTGCCTATTGTCATGAAACGGTCAGCGCGTGTGATGCGTGGGTGACCCTTTTTCAATTATAAGAATACGAAAAGAATGACTGATTTACTTTTTTTTTAATATATCAGCAAATTAATAAAGTATTGCAAGATTTATCTCTTTGATGGTAATTTATGTCCAAGAATATCTTCTTCAATGTTTGCAAAAAGGTACATTTCGCTTCTTGAACGTTTCATCGCCATGATTTTAACATTTTCGTTCACTTCATTTGCACATCAAAATTGCATATAAAGTATAAACTGATACATTTACCTCCCAACACTATGATAGCTGAAGTAGTATTGAAGAATTTTTTCTGATCAGAATCTCAACAAGATATTATTATTATATCATTAAGCAGAAATTTTAAATTGATGAAAGGTCCGAATCCAGACAATGGTGACATTTAACTTATAATGTTAATGTATAGAATTCCTGAAAACAAAACAAGGATTCAACGATCAAATTTTGACAAACACCACAAAATGCTCCTATTGCAATTCCTAAAAACAAAAAAATTTGTTTCTTTGCAATATTACAGTTTGTATGAAGAAATCGGATTATATTAGGGATATGGAGGATTTACTTTCCAATCGTGATAACTTTGAATTATTGAATGAAAATCCGTTGAAACAATTAAGAAGAGACACTTTCAAGATTCTAGACAATTGGAGAAAGAAAGGACTTTTGGGAAAGGATATAAGATGGACTGATATAAATACCGAAGACACAGTTCTTGCAAGATGTTATGGTTTGAGAAAGATTCATAAAGATGGCTATCCTTTGAGATTGATTATTTCAACTATTAACACTCCCACGAAATTTTTAGAATAAAACTTTAATTTGATACTTAAAGACTCAATTACAACTTCCAAATACAATATTAAAAATAGCTGGGAATTCCAAAAAATTATTATTCAAAAAACTGTTCCTGATGACCATGTAATGATTTCTTTGGATGTTCTTGCAATGTTTCCAAGTATACCCCTTGAATTGGTTAAACAGGCAATTTTAAATAGATGGGATAATATAAAAACACGTACTGGATTAAGTCAAAAAGATTTTATTGAAGGGATAGTTTTCATTATGAACTCAACTTATTTTAAATTCAATTGATCTTTTTATGGGCAAAAATTCGGTACTCCCATAGGTTCAGTCATTTCCCCGATTTTAGCAGAAATAGTTATGGAAGATTTGGAGGTCTTTGCTTTCAAGAAACTGGATTTTGTTTTGCCCTTTTACTTTCGGTATGTTGATGATACCTTATTATGTGTTCCTCTAGCAAAGTCACAGGCATTTTTTGATGCTTTTAATAGTTTTCGTTCAAAACTTCAGTTCACCCATGAAATAGAGAACAATAATAGAATCAGTTTTTTGGACATAGAAGTAATTAAGGGTCAGGATGGTATTATTATTACCAATTGGTATAGGAAAAGTACATATTCAGGTAGAATTTTAAATTTCTTTTCAGCTCATCCTTTTCAAAACAAAATTGCAGTAATCAAAAACTTAGTTGACAGAGCTCTAGGTTTGCCCCACATTTCATTTCACAGAGAGAATTTGAATATAGTTATCAAGATAACTATCAGATAATATCAGATATCAGATAATCAAGAAGAATTGAGAGAATATAGTTCTTTCAATACTTTTGTTCTTCCTTTTTTTGGTCAAATTTCGAAAACTATTGAATTTATGTTAAAAAATTTTAATATTCATACTATTTTCCGTATACCATTTAAAATGGATTCAATAATAACTTTTGGTAAAGATCCTTTAGATAAATTTGAAAACGGTGGTGTTGTTTACAAGATCACTTGCAAGATCTGTAGATGTTCGTTTAGGACGTTGTTATAAGAGTGTTCTTGCTATACATACGAGAGGGTTTGTTGATGTCGACCATGAGTTTGACTGGGATAATGTTGAAATTTTACACAGTGAAAGTAATGAGAGAAAGAGAGAATTCATGGAAATGCTTTATATTGAAAAACAAAATAAGTTGTCTATTAATTTAAAAACTGATTTGGATAAA
>CAKNYM010046388.1:54652-83487 GCA_932195095.1 Andricus curvator | reverse complement strand
TTTCGCTCCTCTACTAATTCTGCACCGCTTTTACTCTCGGCCCGTCAAATACGAATCAAAAATTACTTTTTTAATATTACCTCCTTCAGTCTGTTTTATAGGGTCGCGAAAAAACCACATAAGTAAGAAATTGGGCTATGCGAGATTTGGCGCTAGTTATGATTTTTTGGCGGTTTTTTTAATACAAAATGTTTTTGATATATATAATTCTACTTTCTACTGATAATCAGAGTTTAAATAATTTTTTAAATAATCTCTTTCTTGTAAATATATTTTTCTGAAATAAAACAGATATTTGAAATATGTGTTCTTGAAATTTTCTGTGTGGGTGATATTAAATGTAAGTTCTCCTTGAATTAGTTACTGAGAGCCTTTCAGTTTAGATTAGTATTGATATTTACTAGTTGTTCCTAACAAATAAGTCAGAGAAAAGCTTAATATTTTAGAGACACCTGCAACTTTCTAGCATGACTCTACGAAAAAATAGCTATAAACGATAATAAATTGTTTGAACAATTACATTTTTCAAATTGCATTAATTATTATCTAATGAAATAAAAAGTGGAAAAAAGCAAAATTTTTTCGAAAAAATTGAAACTATCTAGCATTACTGTAGGAGAAAATAGTTATAAACAATAATAATTTGGTAAATTTCAATAATTATTACCTTTCTCTAAGTTAAATGTGCACAAAAAGTTGAATATTTCAGCTCAACGAAAACAGTGATAGCCCGCCTTGCTTGAAAAACACAACAGAATTTCAAAAAAAAAAGTTTAATTTAAGAGAAGACAAAACAATTTATAACATTTTTACGTTATCTTCGCATTTTTCAGCAGAAATTGTTTTTTTTTTAAACAAAAATTATTTGACTACAAAAAATAAACTTACAATTTTATTTTGAACAACTTTATGCAGGGTGTCCAGTCAAAAAACGCTTTTCGAGCTACAGGGCAAGTCCACCCCCGAAAAGTTTCCATTTCCGGAGAAAAAAAATTCGTAATTTTTTTTTTCGAAATTCGAATATCAACACCGGGCACTTCAAAATCCCATTTAATTAACATGGGGAAATATTGGATTTTCGAAAAATTGAACTCATACTTCAGGGTTTGATCGAAACGTGCTAAACTTTTTAGGGATTGAAGAGGAGTACCTATGTAATAAAAGCATACTAATAACTTTCATTTTTAACCCACCCTTACCCCTCTCACAGCGCCCCAAATATGACCCAAAAATCAAAAAACTACATTTTTGCGTATTATTGTTACTTTTTAGCAATTTCCTTCGTCGTTTTCATACAAATAATTACTAATGGACTATTTGAATATTTTCCATGACTTTTTAAACAAGTTTTAATTGTTTAAACAAATGTAACTTATTTAAACAATTATTTATTCTTAAAAAATGTAAAAAATTATCGTATTTTCTGATTGAAATGTAATAGTTTGTCACTGTTTGAAGTAGTCATTTTTTTAAAACATTATGTAATTATTTAAAAAATTACTTATTGTTTATTCTCAAAATTTCTAAAAATTGACCCAGAGATGTCCACTTTTTTCTCAAATTGGTATCCTATGCTACTTTTTGTTGAATAATTATATAATTTCGATACATTTCTTTTAATTTTCAATAAATTTCTATTTGTTTAAATAATTTTGATTTGCTTAAGCAGTTTTTTTCGATAACTTTAAAAAAATAAAGTAAAATAAAATACATATAATTATTTTTCTGACTGTATAGTGTACAGAAAGAATATATTAACCATTTTTTCAATTGTTCAAACAAATATAATTTGTTTAAACAATTCTTTTTCCAAAAATATTTTTTAAATCGTATTTTCTGAATTAAACATAATATTGAATGATTGCGAGGAGTAATAAATTCTGCTAAAAACTTTATCTTATTGTTTATACAATTGATTATTGTTTTTTTTCAAATTTCCTTCAAATTGAGTATGGATGGTTTAAATCTTCTTTGGCGCATTACTAAATAAATCATGAAAGTCATGATAAAATTTAAATTATAAAAGTGTATTTATTATTGCTTTCTTCATATTCTTACAATCTTTATCATAATTATATTACACCAGAGACTCGATAGATGAACAATCTCGGGGGTTGCCTGAAAATGGCCTTGTTCATATAACGCGTACAGCGAAACGTAAACAGGCAGGGCCGCCTGTACCGTTCCCATAATATTGCGCAATCTACTTGACTGCGTAGTACAGTCATATAGTGCATGCGTCCCTTCAGAGGCGGAGTCGCAACCGTCTCTCGCCCTGCCCCCTGAGAAACTGTAAGGACCAGCAATTCTAGGAATTCATATAACGCGTCCGATCGCGCGTTCAAATAGCGAGTCTCTGGTGTATAAAAAAGCAAATTCACTAATGCTGGTGTCCACTGTAGAGGGGTCCAAAAAAAGCGACAGTTTAAATGTTCATGGGCGACTGGAAATTCGTATAGCGTAGGCAAAATCAGAATATGCCTATTTTTTGTTTTGTTGTAGAGTCATTTTTCAGCTCGCTAAAATGTTTTAAAAATTTGTGGCAACTGTACCTAGAGACCTACGCCCTAAAAGTTTATTACTGGAAACTTGAAGTGTCATTAACCCTAAACTCTGAAAAACTGCTCTTGGTCGAAAAGAGGCAGCAATATTAATTTGAATAAAATGTGTATCTCCTTCGCACTTATAGTCGAAATGGATATTATAAAAGTTGAAAATAAAATGCTTTGTAAAGTTAATTTGGAGATATTGTTATGACCAAAAACTCTGCACTTATTCAAAATAGTCAGTTTATTGGTTTATTGTTAAATATCGGAACTAATTGGTCTTGAGAGATATTTAATAAATAAAAGTAAACATCTAATTTCTGCAAATAGTATTTTTTATTGACTGAAGTTTTCAAGAAAATATTCAATATGACAATAAAAATTTTTTGGTGGATAAAACAAAAACTCCTACAAGTCTTCTTTTAGACTTTTTTACGTATCTCTCGTCTTTTGGCGTAATATTGTACTTTTTGATTTTTGCATATCATTTTCAATAAATAAATTAAAAACGACGAGTTCTGTCAAAAAATGGTTCAAAGAAATTCTGTAGGAATTTTTAAGAGCTGAAATTCCTCCAAAAACCTTTCCCCATATTTTGCGTCGTTTAGCTCAAAATATAAATTTTGGATTTTTTTCATATTTTTTTCGATAAATCCAACCTTTAAATTAGATTTTTTTCTTATTTATTTTCGATGCATAAAACTAAAATTATGAGTTCTATCAAAAAGTGTTTTGAAGAAAAATGGTAGATATTTTGAAAAACTTCAATTCTTCTCTTAAACTTTTTTCACCTAATGATAAAAAATGTAAAAAAAGGAAGGTTTCGAGCAATATCGGAAATTCAAGAAATTATTGTTTGGCGCACATCGAGACAATTAATCACGAAAGAGATAGTCATCTACAGATTTTTTTAACAATGTCTTATCACCATCGGGTACATTATATCGATGAAAATTCACATTTAGGAGCAAACATTGCAACTGCTCTTCATTTGCAGTTATGTGAGAGTTTGTAATCCTCTCTGGATCGAAGTTAAAAAAATCATATGAAATATTCAATTTCTGAAATATTTCTATACTTCTTGTAATCACAGGCTTTTCGAGAGTTAAAGCCTGATTTCATTTTTTTGCTTTAGATTAAGTTCTAAGCGCTTTAACCTTCCGGGAGGAAAAGTCCCTAAGGGGGCTGAGGCGCATTTTACTCATTTTAGAGCAGCTATTGAAGCGAAAATCGAAAACAGGTACTCAGGGAATTCGCCATACTCCGTAGTTTGATAATAATTCAAACTTTTCAAATTAAAAAATGATTTTCTTTATTATAAAAGAACGACTAGAAAACAATAGCATCGAAAACCTGAAAAAATATTGTTTTGCCCTCAGGGCCTTTTCTCCGCGGAACTTTACAAATATTACACGATCATGAATAGCTAAATAAATTGCAGCAGTTGATTTAATTTTATACATATCATTGATTGATCAATTTTAATGAAGCAACTGGTTTTTAAGCACTTTTTAATAATTTAAATACATACAAACATTTTCTGTTAAGCCATGTAATTTTGAATTGAAATTAATAAAATAAATTATATGGTATCAATTATTCAAGTATAACACTATCAAAGCTTTTAAAATTAATATTAAAATAATATGCAGCTTTCGTTTTCCAATATCGGAATTTATAGAATTTCAAAAGTTATGAGTTATTTATGATTCTATGCTTATTACACTTCACCAAAGCGTGCAAAGCGCTCACCAAATTCTGCAAATATTGAATATTTGGTAGATTTCTCCTTGTTGTACAATTGTGTCATAATATTTCTGAAATATGAAAAGTTGACTAAATCCATGTTGAAATTTCGGAGAACAAATAACTAGAAAATTGAATAAATTGGTTCATAAGTTCTTATGAAAAAATGAACTTGAAAAAAAGTTGTATTTTTACATGTTAAACTCCATAAGAGGAACAATTGCTTTTAGCGAGCTGAAAAATGACTCTACAACAAAACAAGAAAAAAGGCATATTCTGATTTTGCCTAGGCTATACGAATTCCCAGTTGCCCAGGAACATTTAAATAGTCGCTTTTTTTGGACCACTCTAGTGTCCAGCGACCCTGAAAACCTTGAAAACCTGGAATTCTCCTTGAATTCTTTTTTGAACCTTGAAAACCTGGAAATCTCCTTGAATTTTTTACGGGAACGTTGTATTACATTTTTTTCCTTGTAAAACAGTTATTTTATTGAAATGCGAAAAGTAATTCAAATCTTTTAGTCTGTTATGGAAGAAACATCTCGTTTAGAAGAAAATTGATTACTGAAATGTTTTTTATTTATCAAGATGTAATTTATCTTTTACTGATTAAAAAATAAATAAAGCGATTAGTAGTTTATTTTTTGTAAAATTTACCAGATTTCAAAACATTTCGAAGATTTTAAACGATTTTCAAAGGTTTCAAAATATTTTAGAAGATTTGAAAAGATTTCACTAAGATTTCAAATAATTCTATGATTTCAATGAATAAAAAGGATTTCACAAACAAAGATTTAAGAAAAATTTCACAAATATTTCAAAAGATTTGGCAAATATTTCAAATATTTCACAAAAATTTTCCAAAGATTTCGAACATTTCATAAATATTGCAAGGATTTCAAAGAAATAAAAATAAGGCGTGTACACCAGATCTAAAAGATTTTAAAAAGATTATAGTGAACCAGATTTCTAAGATTTCAAAAGATTTTAGACAGATTAAAAATATTTTTATGATTTTAAATGAATACAAAAGATTTCAAAGATTTCATAAAGATTTCTGAAGAATACAAGAATTCCAAAGATTTCAAAAAGCGTGCAGTACACCAGATTTCAAAGATTTCAGAACAGTTCAAAGATTTTAAACGGTTTCAAATATTTCAATAATTTCGAACGAATTCGAAAGATTTCATAAATATTTCGAAGATGTTAAACTATTTCAAAGGTTGCAATAAATTTTAGACGATTTCAAAAGATTTCACTGATTTCAAACGAACACAAAAAATTTCACAAATATTAAAGAAAGCTTTCACAAATATTTCAAATATTTCATAACAATTTCAAAGATTTCATGAAAATTTCCAAGATTTCATGCAAATTTCAATAATTCTCAAAAAATGTCTCAAAAGATTTCAAGGAATTTAAAGATTTCAAGGAATTTAAAGATTTCAAAGGTTTCAAATATTTTACAAAAATTTAAAAAGATTTCACATACATTTCAAGATTTCACAAAGATTTTAAGTACTTCAAGAGATTGCAACGAATCCACAAAGATTTCAAAAGATTTCATAGATTTCGAGGATTGCAAACACGACTTATGTTCGCAAAAAATTAAGAATTTATTTATGGTTCTGCTTTCTTTAAAAATTGTGGCCAACAAAAAATAAAATTGCAAATTTTTGGCATATATAACAAACGTTTATTTCAGTATTTGAGGTAAAAAAAGGAGGCCTGGAAAAACTTTACTTCTTCACCTAGAAAACCTGGAAAAGACCTTCAACTTCGTTCCTAAGAATTGCTGGACAGTAGGGCGGAGTGAAAATGATCGAATTAGTCGAATCGTTTGACCTGAGCAAAAAATGTGTGGGTTGACATGCGAAAAAAGTAAAGAAAATTTGAAATCGGTTAATACCTGCTGTTCTATTTTTTGATTGGAAAATTCACATTTTTGAAAATTCTAAAATATTTCCCTATTGCTTCGAAAAGTATGACGATTTGTTTTTATGTACAGTTTTTGCCTCGGTTTGTGCTAGTGAATAATGATGAAAAATTATAAATAAAAAAAAAATTTCAGTTGAATTTATAATTTTTTGAAAAAGGCCAAAAAACGTGTCTTTTTTTGATTGAGTCCTATACACACATTTAAAAAAAAGTTAAATATGTCGAACCTGAAATTTCTCCAGCTTGAATCAAAGAAACATGCTATTATATTTTTTTTTTCAAAAAAAAAAAATCAAAGTCAAAAACGCTCAAAAAAACTTAAAAATTGACCATTTTTAAACGCTTGAAACATCACTTAAACATTTTCTTTTGATAAAACAAAATGATAGCATGTTTCTTTGATTCAAGCTGAAGAAACTTAAAAATATTCAACATTTATTTATATATTCAATATTCAAATGTTCAACATATTTAACTTTTTTCAAAATGTGTGCATATGACCTAATACAAAAAAAAACATGTTTTTTGGCTATTTTCAAAAAATTCGAAATTGACCAAAAAAATTTTTTTTCAATTAATACTTTTTTATTATTATTCAATAGCAAAAACTGTACATAGAAAAAATTCGCCATGATTTTCTAAGCAATAGGACAATTTTTTAGAATTTTCAAATCAAAAAAAGAGAACAGAAGATATTAACCGATTTCAAATTTTTTTTACTTTTTTCGGATGTCAACCCACACATGTTTTTTCGCTCAGCTGAAACGATTCTACTAATTTGATAATTTTCAATCCGCCCTACTGGACACCCTGTTCTATTATGTTAGGGTTTTTTTTCGGAAACTGGTATTCCTAAACAATAATGCAACGGTTTGATTGTCTATATTATAAAAATATCATCATTGCTTATCTATTTTTCCAATAATGAATACTATAAATATAAAGCTTTTGTAATAATATCAATTTTATATTTAAATTTGAAAATCGCGTGAGAAAAAAAAATTGCGCGCGCATGTTAGTTTTCTAGTAACTTGAAACATCTCGTGAGATTTCACGGGATTTTTAAAAGAATGTCGCATCAGTAAAAGAATTTCTAGTGATTGTATAAGATCAGGAGATATTTTGAGGTATTTCAGAGAATTTCAAAAAATTACAAACGATTTCAACAAATTTCAGAAGATTTCATAATATTTGAAAGCTTAATAAGTTATGTATTCAAAAGATTTCTATCGTTTTCACAGGATTTCGAATTTTTTCAAGGAATTTTTACTGATTTTAAAAGGTTTCGAAACTCCATTAGCTTGCAATAATATTATTATAATAAACTTTTGATTAACCATTTTTTTTTACGAACCAGATATGAAGCAGAATTCAGTAAAATGTTCTGAGGCAAATTCTGTACTTATCTTAATATGTAATGATCTATCTACTTGTAGTATTTTTTTTTCACGAGAATATAATCACTATATTAGAGTTGAAAAACTTTTATAAATTTCAATACTTAAAGTCGGTTAACTTTTATAATTGCGATTAAAGTTTAAAAAATTTAAATTTTCAGACAACTTTCCAGCACTGAAGAAAATCTAGATTGAACTTTTGTTTCATTTTCTATTCAAGGTTTCGCATGTAGAATTGCAATGTAATCCGCCTTTGACATACTTTCCGGGTTTACTACCCTCGTAAATGTAAAACCTGAATTGCATTACGCCTCAAATATTGGGAAATGGGAAAGGAAAATATTTAAAGCATATACCTTGCTTTGAGTTGTTTATCGTATACATTTTATGATCCTATCACTGAAAAATACTTGAAATGATCTAAAACTGACTGAAAATAATAATATTAAATAAAAATTAAAATTAATAATTTTAATTCTTGTTCAAAAACCACGCGGTAACAGGTTTTGTGACGATTTGTGACATCGAACAGAGGGATTAGCGCAGAATGTTGTGTCAAACATGAAAAATATAAATGTGAATAATAATTTTTTGAAATGCTCGAAAAAAGGAAAATTAGTGATTTTATTTTAGAAGTAAAGCATCCAAATACAGATCTCAAACTATTTTCCCTATTCCCCACTTTTTTCGTTGTTTCTCTTAAATGCGCACTGAATTAATAAAACCCAATGCGATATTTAGTTGAAGATTCAACCATTTTGTAGAAAATTCGTTTTTTTTCAGTTAAAAAATAATTTTTTTAACTTATGTTAAATTTTAAGTGGTCCATTATTGGCTGAAAATTGATCATTTAAAATTCACATTTTTGGTTGAAAATTCAACTGCTTGGTTGACAGTTGAAATAATTTTTACATTCTCATCATAATGAGAAAGTATTGGTTTTATTTTTTAATTGATTTCATTGGTCTAAGATTGAACTTTTTCTATTTCATCTTCTTTGGTTAAAAATTAACTTTTTTATTTGAAAATTTTCATTAATTTTATTTTTTATTCAAAATTTATCGGCTTTAGAAGAAAATTCACCTTTCTAGTTAAAAATTGATGTGTTTTGTTGTACAGTCGTATTTTTTGGGCGAAAATTAATCTTCTTGATTTAAAATTCAACTACTTGGTTGGAAGTTGAATTAATTTTTCAAAAATGCCTTTGGTTGGTTAAGGATAAAACTATATTGTCACAATTTTGTATTTTTTTTTAGTGAAAATTTATTTTTTTTAACTAAAAATTTCTATTTAATCCATTTTTGATAAAAAATTTATCGATTTTAGAAGAAAATTCAACTTTTCGGTTGCAAATTGATTTATTTTGTTCTGCATTTTTATATTTGGGTTAAAAATTAATCTTCTTGATTAAAAATTCAACTAATTGGTTGAAGGTTAAACTACTTTGTAAAAAATGTATATCATTAGTTAAAGATTTATCTCTTTGTTTGAAAATGGAACTATTTGTTAAAAACTACTTTTTTTCTGCTTGAAAATTTATCTTTTCTATTTTTGGTTAAAAATTAGTAGTTTTTTGTTTGGTTTCACATGGGGTTGAAAATTCAATTCTCTTATGTCGAAAATTCGTCTTCTTGTGTTTAAAATTCTATTATTTTAGTAGAAAATTCAACGATTTGGTTAAAAATTAACTTGTAGGTTGAAAAATCATATTTTTGGGTAGAAAATTCCACTGTTTTGTAGAGAATTCGCCTTTTTGTCTTTAAAATTAAACAATTTGGTTGATTTTTTTTTCTTTCTTGAATGAATGAAAATGCTTTCTTGGTTGAAAATGCATCCGTTTTGGTAGGAACGTTTTTTTTTATGAAAAAGCAACTTTTTGGTTGACAATTAATCCGTTTTGTTTGAGGATTGAGCTATTTTGTTGAAGATTCTCCTCTTTTGGTTGAAATATTAACTATTACATTTTTTGTTTAGAACTGATCTTTATTGGTAGAAAATTAATTTTCTTGGTTGATAATTTCATCTTTGGAGGTTGAAAATTCAACTATTTGGTTAAAAACACAACTATTTTGTTGAAAATTCGTCTCTTCCGTTCGAAAGTTCAGCGATTTGGTTGTTAGTGCAAACTGTTTGGTGGATAATTAATTTTTTTTTCTTTTGAAAATTCAACTTCTCGGTTGATTAATCTTTGTAGGTGGAAAATTCAACGATTTTCTTAAAAAGACCTTTTTTCAAAATTCAAATATTTTGTTGGAAACTGCTCTTTTTGGATAGAAAATTAATCCCTCAGAATTGAAAATTCATATTTTTTTTGTAGAAAAGTTCTTGACTGAAAATTCATCTTTCTTCGTTAAAATTTTTACTGTATTTTGCAAAATTCGTCTTATTGGTGGATAACTTAACAATTCTATTAAAAATTCGTCTTTTCTTGTTATATTAAACTGGTTGAAACATCGTTTTTTTTTAATTGAAAAATAATTTTTCAATCTAAAAATTCAAATATTCCATTTTTTCGAAAGTTTATTTTTTTATTTGATAATTTCAGCTATTTGGTTGAAAATTCGAACATTTCGTTGCGAAATTCATCTTTGCAGGTCAAAAATTAATCTATTTTGTTTAAAATGTATCTCTTCCGCAGTTATTTTTAAACGGCCCCTTACGTTAAAATTGAAATTAAAAGCTTTTCGATTTGAAAAGGAACCAACTTTTTAAAGTTTTTAAAAAAATTCACCATGAAGATTGTAACCATTTTTTTACATTAAAGAAAATTTTCTTTTTCTTCTCTTAAATACTTTTTAAGTTCTTGGAAGACAGTTTGGTCTACTTTGAAGAAATTTTCCATCCCCTTCCATTATCTCTTTGTCTTTCTGTCCCTGAAGCTCGATATTAAAATTGTTTGCAAGAGACGATCTAAGTAATTTCACCAGACATTTTCCGCACCCAGTTGGTTGATTCATTAGGGACCTCTTCCAGCTCGTCTCCTTTTTACAGTTATTTGCTCTTTTCATTCGCCAGTTTATTCGAGCTCGTGTTTTTTCTTCAAGTTTATTTACCCTTTTCGTTTTCCGTCCTATAAAAGAAATCTTTTATAGTTTATTTGCACTTCTTTGACGATAACATGTCCTTCTTTAACGTTCGTTAAAATTAAACTAAATAACAACTTGTTTCAATCGGAAATAAAGAAAAAAGAGCAGACAAAAATTTAAGATTTGGTAATGAATCAAGAATTATTGAATTAAACAAGTTAGTTAAATTTTCAACAAAATAATTAAATTTTTAACAGTACAGTTAAAATTGTAACAGTATAGTTAAACTTTTAACTAAATAGTTGAATTTTCAATCTACAACGATACATCTTCAAACAAATGGTCGAATTTTCAAACAAAAGCGATTAAAATTCAACGAAAAACAGTTGCGTTGACAAGCAAATAGATCACTTTTAAAGCCAAAAAGATGAGTTCTTCAGAACAGAAGGACGAATTTTCAACGAAATTATTAAATTTTCAACAAAATACCTGAATTCTTAACCAAATAGCTGATATTTTAACCCACAAGGATGAATTTTCAAAAAAAAAAGATTAATTTTCTACCAAGAAACGAATTCTGAACAAAAGAGTTGAATTTTCGACCAAAAAAGATTGCTTTACGAAAATGATTTAACTTTTAACAAAATAATTAAACTTTTAACAAAATAGTCAAGTTTGTAACCAAGTAGCTGAATCTTTAACCAACAAAGATGTAATTTTAACCAAGAAGATTAATTCTCTAACAAGAAACAAATTTCCAACAAAATAGGTAAATTTTCAGATAAATAGTTGAATTTTCTACCAATATAGTTGAAGTTTCAACAAAAAATAATACATTTCAACAGAAAAGTTAATTTTCAAAAAATACATGCAATTTTCACAAAATTGTGAGATTTTCAAGCCAAAAAGACGAATTGTCTACAAAAAAGTTGAATTTTCAACCAAAAAGTAATTCTACAACCAAATATATGAATTTGTAACTAAAATTATAAATTGTTAACAAGATTAAATTGAAAACAAGTAGTAATAGCTGATATTTAAACCAAAAAATATTTTTACTTAAAATAAGATACAGTTAAATTCAACAAAAAAAGACAAATTTTCAACAAAATACTTGAATCCTCAACCAGAACAGATTAATTTTGAACCAAAAAGTTGCATTTTCAAACAAAAATATGAATTTTCAATCAAGGATATTAATTTTCTACTAAAATAGACAAATTTTCGACAAAAAAAAATGAATTTTCAACCAAAAAGTTACATTTTCTACTAGAAAAGGTCAATTTTCAGCTAAAAATGTAATCGTTACATTTTCAGTTAATGAAATTAATTCCAAACAAAAAAATCGAATTTTCAACAAAATAGTTAAATTTCCAACCAAAAAAGATGAATTTTCAACAAAACATGTAAAAGTTGATATTTGAACCGAAAAGTATTTTAATTCTTAATGAAATACAATGGATTTCAAATAAGAAAAATAATAAATTTTTAACAAAATTCTTGAATCCTGAACCAAAACAGATTAATTTTCAACCAGGCTGTTGCACTTTTAACCAAAAAGGATGAATTTTCAACGAAGAAGATAAATTTTCTACCCAAGAAGGCGATTTTTTAACCAAATAGTTGAATTTTCAACTAAAAAACATCAATTTTCATTTAGAAATATCATTTTTTAACCAAAAATGAAATGGTTACATTTTTAGTGAAAAAATTAATTATCAAGAAGAATCAACAAAATAGATCAATTTTTAACCAAAAATATGATTTTTTATCCAAGAAGATTAATTTTTTACTAAAGCAGACGATCTATCATCAAAATATATGAATTTTTAAACAAGTGGTTCAATTTTCAATTAAAATTTTTTTTTATTCAAATAGTTGAATTTTCAGCCAGAAATGGACTAGTTATATTTTCAGGTTAAAAAAAATTATTGCTGAACCAAAAATGAAACGAATTTTTAACAAAATAGTTCAATTTTCCACCAAAGAGATGAATCTTCAGAAAAAATTAACAAATTAGTTCAACTTTCAAACAAGTACAGTAGTTGATTTTTTTACGAACAAAAATGAGTTTTTAACAAAATAGTTGCAATTTCAACAAAATAATTAATTTTTTTGTTTAATGCTCGAATCCTAAGCTAAACGATATAAATTATGAAACAAAAATATACTAGTAGACTTTTGAACCAAAAAAATGAAATTTCAGCAAAAAATAGTTGGATTTTCTTAATGGGTTCTATTAGCTCAGTGCATATTTAAGCAAAATAAGGAGAAAAAGGGGGAAAAAGTAATTTTTTTGAAAATAGAGGGAACAAGGAGAATTCTTTAAAAACAGGGTAAAGAGAGAAAGGGGGAAGAGAGTAAAGTCTGGAATATGAAACTGATTTCGAAACCTAATCAGTTATTGTTGCTCATATTAATTAAAAAGCAGAATTGAATTTGAAGTTAATTATTAAGGAATTATCAACATTTGTTGATCTCTAATATTTCTGAGAAACTATATAAAAAAAGTTAAACTTTAATTAACATCTCCATCCAACCATCTGTGGAGTTTATTTAACTGTTAATCGGTTTGAAATATGTGATGAAATCAAAATTAGGAAAGCTTCAATTTTAATCTACAATAAAAACTGATCTTTTTGTAATTCTTCCCTTAAATCCAGTAAAAGAGGGAAATTCTTCTTTCACAAATTGTTCTCAATCACATTGAACTAAAACTAAAATTTTCTTCTTATGAATATATTCACTGATTTCAAAAGACGACTGTCTAGTTCAAGGAGAGAACGCATGCTGAGGCAAGTTTCTCGATAGGGATGAAATTATTCAAAAATAGATTTCTATTGCGTAATTTTGTGCATTTGCAACAGTTTAAGAAAAATTACTTCCTTATAATTAAAAATAATTTATTCAAAATAAAAAGTTATATAATAACATCCTTGTACATACCAAAAGTATGGTTGCCACAAGGATGTTTCGTGTATGAATTAATCGCATTAATCAAAGACTTTCAATAAATGAAATCATCACCCTTGATACCCTTGATTTTATAAATATTTGCAAATATTTTGAATACAGTCTTTTAAGTATTTCTTTAACACTTCGATTTTACTATCTCTTTTCTATGAAGCTGTGGTCTCCGTTTTTTTTTTCAAGTTCAGGTCGTAATGAGACACTTGCCTTAATATGCATTCTGCCCTTGAACTAGAAAGTTGTCTTTTGAAGTCAGTGAATATATTCATGAGGAGAAAATTTTAATTTTTGTTCTGTTTCAAAATTGAAGCTTTCCTGAATTTGATTTCATCAGATATTTCAAACCGATTAACAGTTAAATAAACTCTAAAGATTGTTGGATTGAGATGTTAATTAAAGTTTCCATTTTTTTTAAAGGTACTATCATTTTTCATGAATATCAAAGACAAAAAAAAATTTAATAATTAACTTCAAATTCAATTCTGCTTTTCAATTTATATTAGCATAACATACAAATATTCCCTATTAGTTTCCTATTAAAATTTCCCTCGAGAGGTGACCTAAAAGGCCTCGAAACATGTTGGATCCTGGTGGTATAAAAAAGACGAATAAATAATAAGGAAATGAGAACGAGGCGGTTTGGTTGTCTCTCTCTTTGTTTCTCCCTCTTTTTTCAATTGTCATATATCGGTATGTATTGAGCCTTTTTTGAAATCTTATTTGAAAACATATTTTTCTTATTTTAACTCTTTTTCTGCAATTATGTTACACAAATTGATTCTCTTGAGTATTTGTTTTTAAAAACAAGTTTTTAAAGAACATACTTCTTGTTAAGCCTTCTTGTGCAATTTTCTTGCACAATTTGACTTTTTTAAGTTTAAGTGAATTTTTTGAACTTTCAAAAAAGGTCCCCTTCAATGTCTCAATTGGAGGAATTTCAAATAAATTCTGAATATATCTGGGATCGAAGAAATGTTATTGGACCGAGTTTGAAGGGAGACAGTGTGACACGTTCAAAGTAATAACGTGTCGACAGAAATTTCATCAGAGGTGGTGGAGCGATCACGGTTGCTCAAAATTATTCATGTAAAGCCATGTTTTCTGTCAGAAGAAGCCCAACCATGCCGAAACAGGATCTTCAAGAGTGAAAATGAATCCTTTCTGGCAAAACAATATTATTTCATTCATTTTTGTGATTTAAAACTAAAACATACAGAAAAACTTTTCTCGATCTATTCGGAAAATATTCTACCTATTTCGAAATTATTTCTTAATAATTTTAAAGACTCAAAACTTTGTCGAAAGAAAAAATTTCGTACACAAAATTTCATGGGATTTCAATAGAATTTAAACCATTTGAGAAATTTCAGGATTAAAACGATTTTAATCAAATTGAAGAGTACAATTTCCTTTAAAAGTGATTTTAAAAAAGTGCATAGAATTTTAAGCAGTTTTAAAGGATTTTAATTGAAAAGTTAAAAAGTTATCAGAACAAATTTAAAAGTTAGTTGAGAAGAAGAAAAAAAATCAAACTATTTTACTGTATTTCGAGGATTTCAAGAGATATCGAGGGATTAAATAATATTTTTTATTATTTAAAATGATTCCAAGTGTCTTCAAGGCTTTTCAAGAAATTTAATGAGATTTCGTAGCATTTCTAGGAAAATTAAAAGATTTCCAAAGATTCGATAATAATATAAAAGACTTCGAAAGAATTCGAGCGAATTTAAAAGAATTTCAAAAAATGTAACATGCTGCGAAAGATTTAATTGGATCTCTAAAGAGCTCAAAACGTTCTAAATAATTTAAAGTGTTTTCAAAATATTTCAAGTAAATTTGGAAAGATTTCAAAGGATTTCAAAACTATACAAAATAATTCAAAAAATATTCAGAATTTCAAAAGATTTTAAAAACGAAATTTCAATGAATTTCAAAGGCTTTTCAAGAGTTTTATGGGATATTAAGGGATTTCGAAATATTTTTAGGGATTTTATGTGATTTTCAAGGTAGTATTTTAGAGAACTTAAAAGCCTTCAAGTGATTTCAAAATATTTCAGAAATTCAAAAGATTTCAAGAGATTCAAAATATTTCGAAAGATTTCATGGGGATATCAAGAAAATAAAACGATTTTAAACAATTTGAAGTGTTTACAAAAAGTGTTAAGTTATTCTAAGAGATTTCCAAATATTTATAAATATTTTATGGGATTTCTGAGGAGTTCAAAAGATTCTAAATTATTTAAAGCGTATTAAAAATATTTTAGGTGAATTTCAAAGGATCTCAAATGTTTTCAGGGGATTTTCAAACTATGAAAAATAATTCAAAGAATATTCAGAATTTCAAGAGATTTCAAAAACGGGATTCTGATATATTTCAAAGATATATTTCAATGGTTTTATAAGATATCATAAGATATTTCCAAATAAAATAATTCTTAATAAAAATCAATTTAGTCTAATTTTTTCTTAATTTTTATAGTTTAGGATACCGCTGACCTAAAGAAATATAAAATTTAATATAATAAAAATATAATATAATAAATGAAAATTAGTGATTTTACTTTACAAGTAAAGCATCCAAATAAAGACTTCAGGCAATTCCCCCTATTCCCCTTTTTATCCCTTTTTAACAGAATTCCTTTTTTTCTCCTATTTATTATTGGTTGAAAATTTTACTATTCTATTTTTTATTCAGAATTCATCTCTTTTGGTTGAAAATTCCACTATTTGTTAATAATTCAACTATTTTGTAAAAAATTGGTCTTTTCTTTGGTTCAAAATTAATGTTTTCCAGCTCAAAATTTAACTGTTATATTTTTGTTTAAAACCTGACCGTTTTTACTCGAAAATTTTACTATTAAATTTTTCATTGAGAATTTATCTTTTTGGGTTGAAAATTCAACTACTTGGTTGAAAGTTGAACTACTTTAAAAAAATTCATTTAATTAGATGAAGATAGAAATTTTTGTTTGAAATTATTGTTTTAGCTGAAAATGTAATTGTTGCATTATAGGTTGACAATTGACCATTTTTAGTTGAAAATTTAACAATTTGGTTGAAAATTTACATATTTTTTTCTGAATCCATATTTTGTGGTAGAAAATCAACCTTTCTGATTTGAAATTTAACTGCTTGATTGAAAGTTAAACTCTTTTGTAAAAAATTCATTTTATTAGTTAAGGATCCATCTTTTGGTTTGAAAATTGGTTCCTTCTTTTGGTTGAAAATAAAAAAAAATGTATCGTTTTTAGTTTAAAATTCAACTTTTTTCATGAAAATTCGTCTTTTTGGGTTGCAAATTTATCTGCTTTGGTAGAAATTTGATATTTTTGATTAAAAATATGTACACATGTTTGAATGAAAACTAATCTACTTTGGTTGACGATTCAACTGTGTATTTTGTTGAAAATGCATCTTTTTTATTTGAATTCAACTGTTTTTGATTTTATATTTAAAATCTTGATTTTGTTGAAACTTTAACGTTTTTGTTGAACGTTTGTTGTTTTGTATAGAAAATTCGTCCTTTTGGATTGAAAATACAACCGTCTTCTAAAACAATCGTCTTTTTGGCTTAAAAATTTAATTGTTTGGTTGAAATTCAACTATTTTTAGTCAAAGTTTAATCTATTTGTTTAAAAATTCGATCATTCGGTTGAAAGTTCAACTATTTGGTTAAAAATGTACTATTTTGTTGAACATTCGTCACTTCAGTTCGAAAGTTCAACTATTTGGTTAAAAAGTTATCTTTTCTTCAAACATTCATCTTCTTCGTTGAAAATTAGTCTTTTTTGATTGAAAATTAATGTTTTTTTGGTTGAACGTTCATCTTTTTTGGTAAAAAAGTTCTTGGTTGAACAATATAACTATTTGGGTAAAAATTCGTCTCTTTTGTTCGAAAGTTAAACTGTATGGTTTTAAATGCAACTATTTGGTATAATATTAATTTTTTTGTTTGTTGAAAATTTAACCATTTGGATTAAAAATCATCTTTCTTGGTTAGAAGTTGATCTTTTTGAGTTCAAAAGTCTACTGTTCTCTAAAACATTAGAATTTTTAGCTTAAAAGTTCAACTCTCATTGAAAATTAATCTCTGTTGTTAGAAAATAATTATTTTTATGTCGCAAAGATCCGTTTGACGGCGCTGAAAGTTACGGAAGCACGCAAGAGTCCAGAGTTTGAATCTTAAAATTCTGACTTGCATTTGCGCAAAATGGACTTAAATAAATAGTAAAGAAAACTTGGTAAATAACGTAAATATGTCTTTTTGAACTAAGACTATTCAGTGAGTATTCCAGTCCGAATATGGTACCAACGGGGGTGAAGTAGAGTTTTTAAATTCTCGGTAATTTAAAATCTGGTAATATTACCGGTAATATACCGGTATGTTACTGAAGCTTCGAGAATTTATCGACAATTTATGAGAATATTAAATTACATATAATACTTCTTTGTTATTTTTAAAAGTAATTAGATCATGTTTACGATGTTATAGTTAATTTTCGATCATTTGGTATATTTTTTAAATATTTGTTATCACAAAAAATATAACAAATGATAGAAAATTAACCATAACATCTTGAACATTTATTCGCAGTGGTCAAGAACCCTTTAACGTCTACAATATTCAGAAATTAGATAATGTTGGCGCTTATAGAATTCAGCCCATTCAGGTACATTCAAAATATGGAAAACTTTATGAGCATTGAAAGAAAATTTTCAAAACCCTCCGTATAATTGTCTTGCAATACAGTAAAAACGTCAAAAAATAAAATGATTACATTTGAATAAATATAAATAATTAAAATAATAAAAGCAAGTAAGCAAGAATTATTTATTTCAAAAACTGTTCACATGTGTAACATTCAGTAGTTTTTTATTTAAACTAAATAATGTGATATTTTCAAACTGAAGATAAGGTGTTCTTAGCACCTCTTCGCTTTTAAAGAAACAGCTGAATGCAATACTACCAGTTTCTATCTTTTTTTGTAATTTGTCTTTGGTGCACTAAATAAAAAATATTGTAAAAAAATGTAGGAAAAAAATGATAGGAAAAGCAAATGGATAATCAAAGGAAAGTTGTCGTTGCCAGAAGAGCGCTTCACGGAAGATAGAAAGGGAAAAAAATAAATTCTCGCTGAGAACGAACGTCGGGTAAGTTACCCGGTAACTTACCAATCGCACCGTACGTTTCCAGGGTAATTTACCCGACTCAAAACTCTAGGGTGAAGCCTCGTGATAAAAATTAGAAACAAATATTTCCAATATGGCCGCTTATGGAGCGACACGTGCGCTCATGTGAGAACTGGGCGAACTACAATCGCAAGCGACCGTGCGAGCGGGATATTCAAATTTTAAATATTGTACTTAATAATGTTGTCAATAATTTGTAATACCGTTTATTGATATCAACAATTGAAGTACACAACAACATCAATAATTGGCATTACAAATTATTGAAAACATTATTGATAAATGGAATTTAATAAAAATTATTTTAAAAAACAATAAACAAAGATTCTGAGCATGGGTTTTTATTCGACACAAAAAACTATGATTAATTTTTATTTTGTCGTGGATTTGAAGAAGTATCATGAAGGTTCTCGTAGGAAAGAAATCCCTAATCGAGTAACACGACCCAATTTAGAGGTTATGTTACATTCCTCACAACCGGTATGGCGAATTCTAAAGTCGTGAGAGCTGGTACAAGGCACTTGATTTTACAGGTAATTCTTTACGAGTTAATTGAACAATTATCGTTAAGATTTCACGATTATGTTTATTGGGAAGTCCAAGAATTTGGGTGAAAAGGGGCGTCAATTTACAACGTTTTGAATCATGAGGTTTTCAATTGTCAGTTTTCAGTGCTACCATACTTACGATTTCAAAATTCACTACATTTTCACAAACTGAATATTTTTAAATTCCCTAGAAAGGACCCCAAATCTAACTGGGCCGGAAGTCAGATATGCTATCGGAAGTTCCTATGCTGGCTTCATCCCCGTGATGGTACCTATACATTAATTGTATTAAAAATGAAGTCGAAGAAAAAAATGTGACTTACAGGGGGGGGGGGGGGAGAGGTTCGTATTTTTGACGTCACCCTTTAGGGTTAATGCTTTTTGTGATGATCTGTGACGAAGATGGGAAGGCGTGGGAAAAGTCCTAAGAGTATCATGACGTAGTTTTTGAACAGCCTAGAAGTAAGAATTACTTCTGGTCGATGGCGATGATATGCCCTTCAAGTATTTCCCTTTGGAAGCCACATCTTCATCCACGGGGGTGAAGCCTCGTGATAAAAATTGGAAACAAATATTTCCAATATGGCCGCTTATGAAGCGACACGTGCGCTCATGTGAGAACTGGGGGAACTAAATCGCAAGCGGCCATGCGGGCGGGATATTTAAATTTGAAATATTGTACTTAATACTGTTGTCAATAATTTGTAATACCATTTATTGATATCATTACATACAACAATTAAAGTACACAATAACATCAATAATTGGCATTACAAATTATTGACAACATTATTGGTCAATGGAATTTAATAAAAATTATTTTAAAAAACAATAAACAAAGATTCTGAGCATGGGTTTTTATTCGACACAAAAAACTATGATTACTTTTCATTTTGTCGTGGATTTGAAGAAGTATCATGAAGGCTCTCGTAGGAAAAAATCCCTAATAAAACAGTAACACGAGTAACACGACCAAATTTAGAGGTCTGCTTCGTCGCATTCTGTTCTATTTCCTCTGCGTTTTGAAATCGTTTTCCTTTTAGAGGATACTTTAATTTGAGAAACATTCAGAAATCAAAGGGATCCAGGTCAGGACTGCATGGGGACTGCCAAAGTTGTGTAAAGCCGTGTTTCACCAGAAATTGTTGGATAAGCTGCGATGAATGGGCAGGTTCCGTGGAACGAAATTTGCAGCCACGCGTCTTTCTCTAACTAAAAGTTGAACGACGATTCCCAATAATTAACACACGCTCTCAGTCCGAATATTTTCTAGCCTTTGCGGGTCCGGTCACTTTTAAATCGCCTAAACAAAATTTTGGCAAAATGTAATGCAACCTCTTCGTTCGACGCGTTCCATCGTCCTGAAATTCGTCGCATACGACGAATTTCACCTCAAAAGGTCGGAAACTTTCCGGACAGACCTCGTTATTTGAAATGACCCATTTAGCTCGCTACGAAAAATGAGAATCTACGTGATTACAAAAGAAAAATATCTGGTAATGCATTCAGTGACCCCATTCCCGAAAGAAATGCAGATTCACTCATTAGTGAGATATCCCGAAATTCGGAAAATGAATCTCCTATCCTCATGTTTAATCAGACGGCTCGGAAAAGCGAAATGTCTATCTAAATGTCCCGTACATGTTTTGCAAGGCCGTTCCGCATCAGATGCGCTCGACGTTTGTGCAAATATGCATGCATTGAAACCACGGATCCACGGTCGCTTTTGCATAATCGACATCTTCGATGTGTTTTCCATTGAATTGAAAATCAGTCTTACTACGATATTGCATCAAAACGCAGTAAATGCCAGTTGATCAATTTCATCCAGCAATTGGATCAAAATGATATGCAACGCTTTCATACAGATTTCGGATTTTGTATTTGATCTACTTAGCCCCATTTAAAATGGGCACTGACAAGGCCTTAAGCAGTATTTCTATTCTTAATAAGTTAATATAAATTTCGATATTAAACCGATTAAATTGGACAAATAATTTTTAAAGAACAAGAAAAAATCTGCCTCAGTCCGGATTTGAACCGGGAACGCTACTATGCATACGTGGAGTATTAACCAATTACTCCACCGGCACTTCAGCAGATATTTTCTTGTTCTCCATACGTACTTATGGATAGTGGCGTTCCCGGTTCAAATCCTGGATGAGGCGGATATTTTCTTGTTCTTTAAACATTATTTTCCTGAAGTAATCTTTTTAATATCGAAATTTGTATTAATAACCCAGAAATGTTTGCTTCATTTTTATATCATATGTTTTATTCTATTAAAATTAAACTTATATCCCCACTAATGTGATATTTCAATTTAAAAATTGACTATATAAATTGAGGAACAGCATTATAAAACAAACATCAAAGAAAGTTTCACTTACAGTTTAAATTCGTTTATATAACCATATTATATAGAGGCCGTTTAAAAACTGCGTCACAATGCCAGAATGGTGGTGGGGGGGGGGGGGGAATTGGGTTTGTCACGAAATGTGCGAATGAAAATTTTTTTAAATGCTTGAAAAAATAAAAATGAGTGATTTTATTTTACAAATAAAGCATCCAAATACAGATCTCGCACTGTATTCCCTATTACCCTCTTTTTCCTTTTTCGAAAGAATTCCTCTTTTTTCCCTATTTTCCAGAAACTTCCTCTTTTTCCCCTTTCTACCGATTTTTGGCTTAAATGCGAACTGAATTAATAAAACCCCATAAGAAAATTCAACTATTTTTCGTTAAACGTTCATTCCTTTTAATAGAAAGGACAAATATTATATTTTTGGTTCCAAATTCTTCTTTTTTAGTTAAAAATTCTACTGTTTGGTTTAAGATTTAACTATTATTATTATTATAGATTAGCAGTTCGAACTCGAAAGTTCATTGCCTCATCTACCCGAGACCGCCACACATCTCTGTCTTGTGCATTCTCCATCCAGTTTAGGTAATCATGTCCTAGTTCTTTTAGATCATCCCTTACATTTTTCTCCCATCTGTTTCTCGGTCTGCCTAGGGGTCTCTTACCAGTCGGCCTCCCTCTTAAAACTTGCGCCACTGTTCTTTCATTGCCCATTCTTGCTACATGCCCCGCCCATCTTAATTTACGCGCTTTCATTACTCTATTAATATTTGCTGACCCGTAGAGAGCGTGCAGCTCATCATTATGCAGTTTTCTCCACTCGCCGGTCTCGTCGTCCCTTTTTGGACCATAGATTTTTCTAAGTACTTTATTCTCGAAAACTCTAAACCTATTCTCTTCTCCTTTCGTCAGCGCCCACGTTTCACACCCGTACATGACGACCGGCATTATTATCGTTTTGTAAATTCTTACTTTGATGTTTCTAGATAGCGATCGCGATTTTAGTAGCGTGTTTGCTGCATAATAGCACCCATTGCCAGCGTGTAGCCGCGCATTGATTTCCGTTTTAATCTTATTTTCGCTAGTTATAATAGACCCGAGGTATTTAAACTCGTTAACCCTTTCGAATTTCATATTTCCGGCCATTAGATCCCCGTCTTGATTACTTTGTCCGGACCTGACGACGGTCATATATTTTGTCTTCGATTCGCTAACTTCCAAGCCAATCTCTTTGGCTTTTGCGATCAAGATTTCTGCATTTTTAGCTACCGTTTCTTTATCATCCCCTAGTACGTCGAGATCATCCGCATATCCAAGAATTTGTATTACCCCATTGGGGGTAGCACCGGTCGGATTCGCCTGCACTTGCCTAACCACGTATTCTAAAACTAAGTTAAAAAGGACGCACGAAAGTGCATCGCCCTGTTTCAGGCCATCGCGGATCGAAAACTCTTCAGATAAACTACCGTTTACGCGTATTCTACCCTTACTGCCGCTTAAGCAAATTTCGATAAGTCTAACCAATTTTCTTGGCACACCCAAGAACTCTAGGATCCAGTACATTCGCGCGCGTATAATAGAGTCGTAAGCTTTTTTAAAATCGATAAATAGCTGATGTACTGCTTCTTTAAATTCCCATTTCTTTTCTAACAGTTGTCTAATTGTAAACATTTGATCGCTTGTAGATCGGTTTCGGCGGAATCCACACTGGTAATCCCCAATGATTTCCTCGGCAAAAGGAGTTAGTCTACTTAGGATAACATTAGACAGGATCTTGTAGCACGAAGGCACAAGTGAAATTCTCCGATAGTTGTTACAGTTAGTTTTATCGCCTTTTTTAAAGATGGGAATAATGATAGAGGTATTCCATTCTTCCGGCATGCGTTCTGTTTTCCAAACTGCGCGTATCAATTTACAAATTTGCCTTGTGAGGCAAGGGCCTCCATTTTTTATCAGTTCTGACGGTAGGTCATCGATGCCCGCGGCTTTGTTATTTTTCAACTTCTTTATGGCCATTTCTATTTCTATATCAGTAGGATCGTTAATTAATAGATCAGCAGTGTGGATTTCGCCGAGATTACCTTCAACGGGGGCTTCGCGTACATTTAATAGTTTATCGAAATAATCTTTCCATAAATTCAGTCTCTCTGTCGCATCGGCTACTAGATTGCCATTTTCGTCCCTCATTACTTCCGTTCTACTTTGAAAGCCTTTCCTTATAAAATTGATTCCCCTGTACATCTCACGCGGGTTATTTTGTTTATTATGCGCTTCTATTGCTAGTATTTTATTCTTTTCCCACTCCCTTTTCTTGGATCTATAGAGCCTATTTGTACTTTTGCTAATCTCGAGATACTTCTTATGTGTTTGATCGCACTTATTTTGTAAACTACTTAGTCTGGCCTTCCGACGTTTCTCAAACCAGAGTTTGCACTCTTCGTCAAACCATGGTTTGCTTTTGGTTACTTTCTTAAAACCTATCGTAAGTTTCGCGGCTGCCTTTATCGCCTTTTTCGTATTGCTCCACAGGGTTTCCGGGTCCTCCTCGTGATTATTGTTATCGTCTCTCTGTTCTTGGAGAGCGTCGAAACTATTAGAAATCTCAACTTGGTAATTTAATGTTTCTGTTGCTGTTTTGAACTTATCTATATTGAAACGAACTGTTGGCTCTGTGCGGCTTGTTTTCTTACTTAACGCTAGCCTAGATCTTAGTTTTACTATCACGAGAAAATGGTCTGAATTTAAATCCGCTCCCCTATACGATCTTATATCGAGAATGTTTGTATGACGTCTTCTGTCAATTAGAACGTGATCAATCTGATTGTGAGTATTACCATCTGGTGATGTCCAGGTGGCCTTATGTATATTTTTATGCTTGAAATATGTGCTTTTGACAACGAGGTTCTTTGAAGCTGCAAAGTTTATTACTCTGGTTCCATTATCATTACTGACGTCATGCAAACTTTCTGATCCTATTGTAGGCCTATACATTGGTTCTTTTCCAATTTTCGCGTTGAAATCCCCCAATACTATTTTTGCGTCAAACGTTGAGAACTTGTCAAAAACCTGCTCGATTGTTTCATAAAAAAAATCTTTAGTGTCTTCGTCTTTGTCCTCGGTGGGGCAGTGCACATTGATTAATACGTGTTTGCTGAAATTACCCTTTAGTACAATGTATGATAACCGGTCGTTAATGAATTGCATGTCGATAAGTGCTTGCGAAATTCGTTTATTACTAAGAAAACCAGTCCCCAGTCTTTGCCCCTTAGCTCCTCCCCAGTGCAAAGTATAGTTATCCCTAGAAATTGACGCGAAATCGCCCGACCAGCAGGTTTCTTGTAATGCTATTAAGTCAGTTTTGTAATCAATTGCTATCTTAATGAGTTCGCTAAATCGGCCAGTTTTTAGACTACGCGCGTTTAGAGTTCCCACCCTTAGATCTTTAACTGTAGTTTTTTGATTTTGCAAGTTAGCCATGGTAGTTTCTGAGAAAATCATGTTCTGTAGTTGAAAATTAATTTTCCTAACTAAAAATTAAACTAATCCATTTTTTGCTGAAAATTGATCGTTTTTTGATTAAAAATTCAACTATTAAATTTTCCATTGATAATTAATATTTTTTATTTGAGGATTCAACAAATTGGTTGAAAATTGAACTACTTTGTTAATATTTCTTTTGTTTTTGGTTTGAGACTTAACTATTCTGCTAGAAATTCATTTTCTTCTGGTTAAAAATTAATTTTCTCGAATGAAAATTTTTAATTAATCTGTTTTTGATTGAACCTTTGTCGTTTTAGTTGAAAATTCAAATATTAAATTTCCAATTGGAAATTTATTTTTTCATTTGAAAATTCAACTACTTGGTTGAAGGATAAACTACTTTTCCGAAAATTCATTTTATTAGTTGAAAATCCATTTTTTTGTTGAAAATTCTACCATTTTGTTGACAATTCGTTTTTTCTGGTTGAAAATCAATTTTTTGAACTTCACATTTAATATTACATTTTTTGTTGAAATTTCATGGATTTTAGTGTAAAATTGAACTATTTCGTTGAAAATTAACTTTTTCGTTTTAAATTCACATTTTCGTGTTAAAAATGTAACTATTTTGCAACTGTCTTCTAAAAAATTCGTCTTCTTGGCTTGAATGATCAACTATTTGGTTCAAAATTTTCAAATATTTGGTTGCAAATTAATGTTTGTACATTTTTTCAAATTATAAAAATTATAATTTTTCGCTCAACCTGAAATTCCAAATTTTCTAAAAGATTCCTTGTTGACCCTAAAAAGTTGTAAGTCTTCCAAAAGTGGGAGTCGGAACTAGGTCAACATACAGAAACACTGATAGAAAGAAAAAGAAATTAATTTTCAGAGTTGAATATTCTTCGTATTTAACAAAAAAAAAATTTAACTAAAACTTCAATTATTCCAGCTAAAAATTATTATTTCGTCGAAAATGTACTCACTTTTTCCAAAATTGAACAATTAAAAAATCTTCTCTTTTTGTTGAAAATTCATCTTTTTGGGTTAAAAATTCAAATTTTTTGGTATAGAATTCAACTATTTAGTTGAAAATTTAATTATTCTATTTTTTAGTGAAAATTGATCTTTTTGAGTTGAAAATACGTGACTTTTGTTGAAAAGTTTTCTTCTTGGTAGAAAATTAATCTTCTCGTTTGGAAATTACTATTTTTGTTCGAAAATTCAACTACTTAGTTAAAAGTTGAACTTTATTGTTGAAAATTAATTTTTTTGGTTCAAGATTTATTATTTCCATTGAAAATTCATCTTTTTGGTTAAGAATAGGACTAATTTGTACTAAATTCGCTTTTTTTGGTAGAAAATTAATTTTATAAACTGAAAACTTAACTCCTCCATTTGAAGATTCACAATTTTAGTTGGAAATATATCTCTTGGATAGAAATGTCATCTCTTTCATTAAAAATCCAACTATTTTTGGTTGGACATTCTACAATTATATTTTTGGTTGCGATTTCATCACTGTTTGGTTAAAAATTTTATTATTTGTTTGAGAATAACCTTCTTTTTATTATTCATTCATATTTTCGGATTGAAAATTCAACTGTTTTGTGGAAGATTCGCTTTTTTGTTTGAAAATTGGACAATTTGGTTTAAATTTTTCTCTCTCTTCACCAAAGAATATTTCTTGGTTGTAAATTCGTATTTTTGGTTTTAAAACTTATCTCTTCTTGTAGAAAATTATCCTTTTTTCGTTAAAAATACAACTGTTTGATTAAAAAATTTAGTTTTTTTTTATGAAAGTTTAACTATTTTTTTGCTAAAAATTTATCTTTCTTTTCCTAGAAAACAAATCTTATTGGTTGAAAATTCATCTGTTTGGTTGACAAATTATCTACCTGGTTTAGAACTGAACTTTTTTGCTGATAATTCATTTGTTGGATTGATCATTCATTATTTTAGTTAAAAATTCATCTCTTTGGTTAAAAATTTAACTGATTTGTAGAAAATTCGCCTTTTTGGTTTTAAAACTCATCTCTTCTTTTAGAAATTTCATCTTTTTTGGTTAAAAATACAACTGTTTCGTTGAAAACGCATTTTGTTGAAGATTTAATTATTTTGTTAATAATTAGTTTTTTGTTGTTTGAAAGTTAATTCTTTTATCCCAAAATTCAACTATTCATTTTCTTCTTAGAAATTTATATTTGTTAGTTAATAATTTAACTATTTAGTTGAAAATGTATGTTTTTTGATGAAAATTAAACTATTTGAATGGAAATTCATGTATTTTGTTGAAAATTTGTCTTTTTTGGTAGAAAATGAATCTTATTGGTTGAAAATTCATCTTTTTGGTAGAAAATTTATCTACTTGGTTTAAGGGGTAACACCACTCTAGGATTTTCAAAAAATCGATTTTTTTTTTCTCAGCTTAAAATGTACTTTAGGGGCCTAAAAACAATGTGCACTTGGTCCTATTGCAAAACAAAATTTTAGCAGGTCAAAATCTTGATCTCATCAAAGCGCCTCGAAGCGTGTACTGAGCGCTCCAGCGGCGCACTCGGATCCTTTTTATCGGATTTATATTTTTTTTACCTGTCGAAATGGTAAGTGGGAGGTCATTAGGGTTCCTCAGGTGTCAACTAGGGTGAGCTGATTTCTTTTACAATTAGTATAGGTGTGTCTTTGAATCAGTGAACGCTGCTGAGATTTCATGGATTTTTTTGTTAGTAAAACTTTAAACGCGTTTTTCTCGAAACCACATTTTTATAACTGGGCGGACAGATTACTCGGGCATCATCAAACGGATTGACTTCAAATTTGGACAGTAGCTTCATGATTACATTCTTCAAGGTACTACGTAGCCGTTTTTCGATTGGACGTAAACTTTTAATTTTATAAACAATGTTCAACCTTTTTTTTTTGTGAAAAATCGATTTTTTTGTTCAAAGTCGCGGCATTTTTACAAAATTTGATTTAAACAAAAACCCCTACGTAATACCTTAGCCAATGGTATGTAGATTGAGAATTTTTTTGGTTTTTCGTTCCAGGTCTCATACTTTTCAAGTAATCCGTCCGCCCGTGGAGACGTTTTAAAAAAAGGCATTTCGCGAAATCAGCTGCATCGACGCCATTTTGTATAAAAATGTTAATAAAAAAATGTTTTTCCATACTTCAATATATGCTTAAACACCCCCATGTTAAAAAGAAATCCTATTCCCTCTTTAATATTCTAAAAAATAATTCACAAAGCTAGTCTTGTTTTCGACCTCTAGAGTGGTGTTACCCCTTAAAGAATAACTCTTTTGATAAAAATTCGGTTTTTGGTTTGATGATTCATTATTTTAGTTAAAAATTCATCTCTTTGGTTGGATATTTAACTGGTCTGTTTAAATAAGCAACACCTGAATTCTAGATTGATCTAAAGTTTATACCTTCTCCTACACATATCTTACTTAGCCTTGCTATATAGATTCCTTAATTCTCGGTAGGATAACGAGGCTTGAACCGAATGAGTTACGCTCACCCCGAAGTGGATTTGACTTAATGATAAACAAATAATAGAGATTTATAGCCGAATATAGGAAAGTGATTATTTATTGCGAAATTAATCGAATTTCGTACTCCCCCCCCCC